>JASANE010004700.1:0-11441 GCA_030248225.1 Trileptium ribeirensis
ATATATCTACAAATACTCATGGAAGACACACGAACACATACACAAACACGCACAGTACACATGAGACATGTTGGCGTCCTGAGCGACAGAAAGGTCGCTCAGGATAAACACATACATACAGCACGCCCAAAACAACAACAACAAACGAAAAGTGTCGGTTAGAGAGAGCGAGGACAAGAAGACGAAAGGGCGAAGAGGACATGAAGCGAGCGTGGGAAGGGAAACGGGACAAGGGGTATCCGGGAAGAGGCTGGGGTCAGATTCGGTGCCAGGACTGAAAACGGGGTCGATTGATACCGAACACAAGGGGGGTAGGCATAGAAGCGGGTCGGGACCCATTTATGGGTTCCGATGTATATTAGTATGGGGAGCTTTAGCGGGCTCTCCTACGCTAACGGTTGCGCGGAGCGACGCCCGCCGGGTATCGTTGGACTCGTCGTCCAACGGCAATTTAAATGAGGGGTGATATCGCTACTGGGGCGGCAGGGGTAAGAACGGTACTAAAATCGCGGCGGTTAAAGAGAATAGTGGCTACGGTAGGGGCGCTTTTGTTGGTTGTCCAGGGTTAACGGGGCGGCGGACCAAGACCCGCCGGGTATTTTTGGAGATGTCTCATCGAGACGAATCCAATGAGGGGCGGTTAGCCCATTTTAGAGTTGAGCGAAAAATCTCGAATTATCGGTGCCCATCAGCAGTTGACAACAGCTTTCTAGGCATCTTTGCGTGGCTACCGTGAGTCAGCAGGGGCTCGGACGGAGGTCCGGCACATATCGTTGGGTTCAACTAGTCACGATGAACAAAACGAGGGGTCGCATGCGCCGGTTCGAACGCGGGGTAGGGCAACGAGAATGTCGGAAAGTGGGGTCTTGTATTAGTAGCATACTAATGCAGAATCTTCTTAAAGGGCTGCAGAAACGAAGCGGTTTTACCTAAAAGATTTGCCCACAGGGTACGCACACAAATAGATACATTTACATATTTTATATATGGTATGTCCTAAATATATGGAAGGTAACAATCCGGGTTCCACGTTGACAATCCCACCTAGCGTAAGTAGCGATTGTCTCTACACGTTACAAGCGACGTTCTGGCGCTGTTCGGAGCGGTTTTGGAAGTCCACTCCCTCTTCCCCAACTAGTCTGCTCCGGTTATTTTCCGGGTCATGGTACCGTGGACGGTGGCGGGCATTCGAATTAACCCGGCATCCGTCGTCCCTTATGATCGCGAAGGCTACCAAAAGTATGATTTCCGCTTGTTGCGACTTACTGTTTTCCGTGACTATTACTTAGTATATTGCCAAAACCAAGTAAATTTAATATTTTTTATTTCAGTCTTAACAAACGTGTTTCCTTGAACGTGCAGCCTATTCCCGGACGGTCGTAACCGTCAAACTATAACACATAGTGTCTGCTGGTGGGGGTTTTCGACTAATTTCCAGTTTCCGTCGGTGTGGGGCTCCATTTTCAGTCTTACAGGTCGGTAGAGGCGGCTCATTTCCTTATAATTTAGTCGGATTGTAACACTCGTCCCTAGCAAAGTCGTTAATTACAACAAAAGTATGCGGCATGTTATGCGAAACAATTCACTGATATGACGCGACATTTGTATACAAAACAGTCCCCTAATATAAAGCGACATCTTTATACAAAACGGTTCATTAATATAAGCGACATTTTATACAAAACGGTTCATTAATATAAGCGACATTTTTATACGAAACGGTTCATTAATATAAGCGACACTTTTATACAAAACGGTTCATTAATATAAGCGACATTTTTATACAAAACGGTTCATTAATACAAGCGACACTTTTATACAAAACGGTTCATTAATACAAGCGACATTTTTATACAAAACGGTTCATTAATACAAGCGACATTTTTATACAAAACGGTTCATTAATACAATACGACCTTTTTTATATACAGACAGCCATGTGCCAACGCGTCGCGATACAATTTTGAGTGCGAAAGTCCTGAAATGCTCGTGACAGGGCCGAAGCGGCCATGTTACATATAGATCGAAACTCCATCAGTAATTTGTGTGAGAAGTTAAAGCTAGACTGCTTACTCCTGTTTTTGAAAATAATGCTAATATTTCTATCCTATAATGCTATGACTTGAAAAAGTGATACATGAACACCTAAATTGGTATATATAGCCAACTATGAACTTCTGTACACTGGCTTAGTGCACTGCAGTACTACTGGAATTTTCCAGGCACTTGTAAAATAATCAATCTCAGTTCAAAATGTGACTATTCGCTAATAATATTGTTAAAAATTATATCATCCTAATTGAATTTTGTTCGAATTATAACAAACAGTTCGTGAGAACGAATGCCTAGTAAGATTACGATACTAAAAAATGACTTGTATTCAAATTTATTTTTAGCAAGCGACGGAAGCTGCAAAAAGAGTTCTGTTTCGGTTATGTCCTCAGGATGTGGGGTGCGTCATAATCAACTTTTTACGACATAAAATTATATAGTTTTCTATAGTGTCAACAGAGCGACCACAGGTAACTAGGCAATTAATTTAGTGAAAGTAAATTTTTGCCACAGCTATGTAACGGGTCACAGCCAGGCAACTGGCGATACTAATACTGTACAGTGACCCACATGTTTATTACTGACTAAGTCATATAACGTGACGCGTGCAGGTAGTTACAACTAATACGTCCGATAGCTGAAAGTTTGCCGAATACGTCAAGTATGACCATTTAAATCATTGATTCGATAACAGACATGTGTATCGAAACAGTCACGTGAAAGTACGTCCGATAACAAACGAAATGCTCCCAATAAACACTCAAAGGACAATTAAAAATGCTTCCGATTAGTGCTTAAAACATTATGCCAACGGCTGACGCTAAAACATGAAATCTCGGAACATAAGCTGGAGCACAGTGAACTTATATGGAACAAGTAGCTACATCACTCAACACTTGCACTGCTTAATTATTATAATATTTACGCCTGCTGACGTAAATAAATGTTTTACAATTGTTTATCAGCCTGTCGTATACAAGAGGTGAATTTAGGTGACCTTATTGGATGGTGTTCCCTCGTCGCGAATACCCATTTTCTTGGAGATAAGGATGTCTCTGACCTAAGCTTTTGGCTGAGATCGCAAGGCAGCTGTCCCCCAAAAACGGTCCGTTCGAGCGAGGTATGTGATTAACTCGGAAGTTATCAAATCCACAACAGACGAAAATTTCTCAGAAATTTGACTACAGCCCTACCAGTGATGAGTCATGTTATTTGCTCCTTTGTACATTGCCAGGATTTAACTGTTCTGAGATTTGCTTTAACTGCTTCAGGTGTGGCACCAGACACCAGCATCGTACCGTTGATTTCCTGAATTGAACTAAAGCACTTTGGCTAGTATTTCCTCGCATCTTTTCAAGGCCTCGGAACCTGTATGCAGCCTGAAAACATGCTTTTTGGCTAATATAGCTGCGCAAGTTCTCTTAGTTTATTTTTCTCTTTTGCCTTAGAGCTGCTTAAGTTTACATTTTGTTTGTCTATGGTACAACCAGGTTCAAAAGCGCTTCTTTTGCTCACTTGGTCACGTTTTCCGGGTGAACTATCACCAGGTCCGACGCAAGTGATGTTGCTGATGTGAAATCAACTTTTTGAATGGCATTCCAGGAGAGTGATGCTATCTCCCTAACAAGTGAAATAGAACGGATGTGAAACGCAGTTTAAACTTCGAGTCTTGTCTCTTATCTTTGCAGGCCTAGGCTTGATTACCGGTATGCTCAAAGAGACTTAAGATCGCATGACCAGGTAGTGGTAACTCCACACATTGCTTTACATTCGTTATTAAACTAGGAATGGCTAGAATATTTGCATAAGGCAATGTCCATGGCTTTCTCAATTTTGTGTTCCTCTGTTCAACATGGACACCATGTCAAAGTGGTTTAATTCGTGCCGTCGTACGCATGTTTTACTCATGGCCGAACAGTGGTTGTCCAATGCAAATAAAATTGATCTTATTCGTAGCAGTGTATCTATGCTTCTTACCAAATATCGTGCTAGTCCTTAGATGATAAGTCAGAAATACGCTGATCGCGCGAGTCCTTATTTCTACCATTTCTCTGTGCTCAATCCTACATCAGGCAAAGGTGCCTATAATTTAAGTGGAATCATGGAGCCGATAATTTGGTCCAATTCTACATCGACGTACATTTTTAATTGTGCAGCATTAGGAATTCGGCGAATTTAAGTATGCATCACTTGAATTAATTGCCAAGGCATATTCAGTGAAGCCAGAGTCCAACACAAGCTGTATTGCACTGAAATAATTTGAACGTAAGCGAATAAATGAACATTTTTGCCCTGTTGGCCTTTACCACGAAGTCTTGTAAATACACACTCAGTTATAAAGCCCGTGCCTGACGTGCTTTCTGAACTGCCTCCTTCCCAAATGCAGGATTACAACTCGTATATCTATCTGGAACCCGTTTCACGGGTTTTATTGATTTGCCCGAGCCAAATGTTTCTTGATGACGAAAAACGCAGACCTTGTGAACATAAAATTTTGACGACGTTGTGTCCTGCAATTCAAATGTTCTTAAATGCCCTTCTTTATAGTTACTATGTTAAATACGACGACAAGTTTAATGTGCATTTTCTAGTTTTATTTTTGATTTTGTTACCGTTCGAGCCGACATCAATTTCGACTGTTACTTAGCCCATATGTGGCGTTCGGGGTTGTTTGTTCCTCGAGGTTAAATCGGATGACTGTCCAGCGAACCCGACTAGGCATACCCTATTTTCCCGAACTTTTGATTTTCTGATTTTGCCGATTGCCAGCTATATTTTAAATATCTTGTTTTATGTTTTGGCAATTTTTATTTATTCCATTATTAAATTTTATATTTTCCTCATCATACCTACAATTTTGTTGTTGGTTGCTCATTTGCAAGAAAAAAACGGAAAGGGGGGTATAACACGCCTGCTCTGGTCGGCCAGATATACCGACAAAAGACAGATATCAAGGCATTTCACGGTTTACATAACTCCCGTTCGGCGCGTTCGTTTGAGTAAGGTGCCGGTAGGAAAAGTTCAGAGAAATATTTCGGATCAAATCATAGCTGCGAGAAAACTCTGGTTCAGTTGAGCGAGCTTTGCGAAGTGTTAATTTTAAGAAACCGAGAATAACATGTAAAACCACAATTTAATCCAAAAGCGAACAACATATTGGTTAAACAATACCTAAATTTAAAATTTGTATTCGTTTATTTGAATCGGGACTCAGCATATGAAGAAGGCCCATATCGGAACTAAAAATAAGCATAACTGACAAAACGTCGAAAAAAATCAGTCCTCGTCTGTCTGTACACATTTATACCATTTGTTCATGCAATACCTTTAAATAACATACGTCCCAATGGTAAGGGATTTAATAAACATTAAATTTTCCATTTATCTGAAGTACGTTTGCCGTTCTACTCAAACCAAATATTACTCAATTTGCAACAACTGGCTTTCCTGTGTTATTTTGACTGTGACTTGTCACTCACTACCCCGTATTGTATCTCAAATCATTTGACCTGGATCACCTCATTCAAGTTCGAATTTCCATTTACGAAATACCAAAAAATTATCTCTAACAAACCAATTTACATACATCACAACATGGCATAAATATCATACTACGACAAACAGACAGGTTCCAATAAATATAACACTATTATCCGCATGATTGGGTTACAGTGCTACTGATTCTCCTTCGTGAGGAAGCCTTACCGGATACAGTATTTTGGTCAATTTTAAACATTTACCTCTTGGCCTAATTTTTATCATACATGTTCATAGAGCTGAGGGGGGCCCCTCCGATCCACGGCGCGTCGACCATCAATCGCCACCCCACGCCGAAGGTAAAAATTTTGCCAAAAACAAGCAAAATGGGAGGGACGGAGAATTAACTAAATTAAGGGAAATTTTTAGTCAAACCCTGACAACCTCCCCTATTCCCCCGGTCCGCTGTTCCCCTCTGTGACTTCGGGCATCGTGCATATATGCCGTATCAGGCAATATGAATCAGTCGCCCACGTAGCATTATATTCGGAATAACTAGGTTTCCTAGTTCCTATCAATCTCGGGTGTACTGATGTTGTTGAACCGTGAGACCTAGGGTTGAACAAAATTGTCATCTGAAGCTTTGTGACTGAAGTGAAATTAAGTTTGCTCGTTAGCTGATACGCTCTGAATTTGAGACCGGAATAAGAACACAGAGCAGTGACGGCCAACGTCAAACCAGCACGCAATCAGTATTAGGTTCCGTATTTGCAGTTCAGGATTTAAAACATTCACACGGCTTAACCAAGAACCGCTTTTGCGTTGTTACCTTTCCTCTTTTTCTACTGCTCGTTCTCCAGTCTTCTGGTCGTTACTGGTCGGGTTGCCAACACTGTTAAAATCTCATTTGTGATGACCAACTATCGATCTGACAAGAAAGTAATATATAAAATACACACACATTTTGCATACGTTTATTTATGTTTATGTGTATATATTGTGTTATATTTGGATATTTATAATATTATTATTTATTTTTCTGCAATACCCAATTAACCCTCTCATGCCCGTAAGGTCCAAATGGACCCAACGCACATTGCGACTCGTTGTGTTTACTGAGTTTGTCGTATATTGTACGTTTGAACGTGCGTTGTTATTCGCTCGCATTGTGAGGTTCCTTAAGGAACCGAGCAACAGCTCTCAGATAGCTCAGTGGTTTGTGTACACAAATTTCAACCGTACGTTTCGGGTTCGATCCCTGGCGCAGGCTTGAGTTTGTCAAACATTGCACGATACTCAAATTAATTCGGGCATGAAAGGGTTAATTAAAAATTAACCAATCGCATAATTAAGTCCGGTAACACCTGAAAGCCGAGTCTTATAATTCCTGTGTCTTTTGCCCGCTGTGATACACGCATATGTGTAATTTGTAATATAGTGCCTAGCGAGATAATATTTGGAGACCAAATGTCGCAGACTGTATCCCGGAGGCCGGTAAATCATTCGAAATTCGACTGAAGTGTATTTGGCCTTGCTTATCTCCAGAACCTGAAACCTTCAAAATTCTAAGTTTCAACCTGGACAGAGTCGATCAAAGTCATCTGGTTAATTAAGAAGCGCACATATAATAAGGATCCCCTTCACCAGAATTCTGAAGTGTGCTTCGCAGCTAATACTCCGGTTAAAATCATGACGTAGCGTTGCACAATATTCCGCTATTCTTTGAGAGCTAACGTGCGGACTATAATACTTGGCTGCTGGTAATACCTTAGATTTATCAAGCAGATTTAAAATACACGATCTATCCACCATTCCGGATATGGATGATCATCAAGCTAAGATTGCCGACAAACTTGACAATAACTTGTACATTAACAATTTATTGAGACCATCAACGGGTGTCGGTTCGAGCGCGAAGCTCTGCTCCGTAGTTCTTAGAGACTGATAATCAGCATTGCGATTTTGGGCCGATGTTATATTACCCTTAACTGATCACAGATTAGCAACGACTAAATTTGCACACTGTACCTATTGACCGCCAGATGAACGCTAGTGGAAGACAGACCATAAAAGTGTAACACGAAAACGAACGATTAGCAATTTAACTATACGACGGTTTGAATAGACAAACTTTAACTGAACAGAATGTAAGTGTAGCTAGCAGATCATTTGCATAAAGTATCTGCTACATTCCCGGCCCTATTAGGCCAAAATCAAACAGTTATTGAAACCGTCTCTTTCAACCACCATCAATATATCACCCTACAATCGAGTCAATTTTGGGTTTGGTCTCCATTTCACCTTCTGTCATAAGTTATTCGAACAAATTTTAATTCTGGCAGATAGTGGGCGAAGGTTTTCTATGCTTGTCGAATCCCAGTATGACGAAAATGAAATTGGAAGCAAGTTTCGATGTAAGAGCTGTTTAGAGCCGTGTTCCATACAAAAATGGTTACCGATATCTTTCTAGTCTACCACTTCAACGCCAGTGGAGGTCTCCAACTCGCGATTGGCCAAATCGGCATAATTCTGCGACGCAGGAACCCGAGGAATGAAGAAAGTTGGGCACACTAGAACCTCTTTGCCGTCGCGGAGAAGTTGCTGCTGAAAGATTCTCGTAACTTTCTCAGGGACTCCAGCTGAGCGACGGACGCTTTTTGGCAATCATTGATAGCACCAAAAGCGTCCGTGGCTCAGCTCAAAATCCCCCCGAGAAAGTTACCGGCGGCAACTTTCCGCGACGGCAAAAAGTTCTAGTGTGCCGAACTTTCTTCATTATCAGCCCCTGCGTCGGCAGAATTATGCCGATTTGGCCAATCGGCAATTCCGCCTGGCGTTGAAGTGGTAGAGAGACTGCAAAAAGATATGGGTGAGTATATGGAACCCCTCCAATTTCATTTTCGTCATCCTGGGTACAACAAGCAAGTAAAAACCTTCCGCGTGCCAAACGAAATTTTGTTCGAATAACAGAAGGTGAAATGAAAAATTCGAATTGCTAATCATGTAAATAATCATTTGGAAAGAGACTTCGATAAGCTGTGTAGTTTTTAAGGAGTCAAATATCACAGAATCTTTTATGCAAAAATGCTGCGCTGCACTTACATTCTGTTGCGTAAAGTTTGTCTCGAACCGTCCGTATAGTGTCATGGTTCGTTTTTTCAGTGTACACTTATGGTCTGTCTTCCGGCTAGCGTTAACGTAGATGCATGTGCAAATTTAAGTAGTTTCTAATCTAAGGGCCATATCGACATCGGCCCCAAAATGGCAAATCGTGGTGTCAGTCTCTAGGACTACGGAGCAGGGAGAGCACGTCGAACCCTTGATGAATTCTCAAATTGAGAGTTATTTGTGAGTTTGTCGGCAAATTCTTAGGCTTGAGAAAAATGATCCATATCCGGTATGGTGGAATAGATGCGTCTATTAAATCTGCTTGGGATGAATCTAAGGTATTACCGGCCGGCCAAGTATTATGCGTCCGCACGTTAGCTCTCAAAGAATAACAAAATATAGACGCTACGTCATGATTTTAACCGGAGTATTAGCTCCGAAGCACACTTCAGAATTCTGGTGAAGGGATCCCCGTATTCTATGTGCGCTTCTTAATTAACCGGGATGGTTAATCCGATTCTGCAGGTTGAAACTTGGATTTTGAAGGTTGCAGGTTCTGAAGATAAGGCAAGGTGCGCTTCGGTGTGCAAATTTTCGAATGATTTACCGGCCTACCGTATCTTGATATTCCAAATATTTATCTCGCTTCGCTGTTATCCCGTGCGTGTCACAGCGGGCGGAGGGGCGCGGAGCTCGGTGTTACGGGACGTATACAATGAGTTAATTTTTTTAATTAACCCTTTCATGCCGAATTTGATTTGAGTATCAGTGCGATGTTTGACAAACTCCTCGCCAGGATCGAACCCGAAAATTTACGGTTGGTCTGAGAAGCCCTTGCTGCGTTCCTAGAGGAATGCGAGCGATGGGCGACGCGGCGCGCTCGAACGCGTCCTGCGACGAACTCGGTGAACCAACGAGGTGCAGTACATTCGTCGTACCTTACGGGCGGTGAGAAGGTAACTGGGTATTGCAGAAAAATAAAATAATATTATAAATATCCAAATATAACACAATATACACATAAACATAAATAAACGTATGCAAAATGTGTGTGTATTTTTTATATATTACTTTCTTGTCGGATGCATGAGTCATTCATTCACAATGAGATTTGACATCTTCGGGCGACCCGACCGACCATCGCGACCAGAAGACTGGAGACCGAGCGAGAAAAAAAAGGAAAGCTAACAACGCAAAAGCGGTTCTTGGTTAAGCCGTGTGGATGTTTTAAATCCTGAACTGAACCTAATCTGATTGCGTGCTGGTTTGACGTTGGCCGTCGCTGCTCTGTGTTCTCTCCGGTCTCGGAGTCAGAGCGTATTGACGCGCAAAGTTAATTTCACTTCGGTCACAAAGCTTCAGATGACAATTTTGTTCAACCCTAGGTCTCACGGTTCGACAACATCCGTACACCCCGACTTGACACTAGGAAAACCCGAATCCTAATACTACGTGGGCGACTCATTCCTGATCCGGCATCTATATATGCCCGAATTCACAGAGGGTACGCGGGGACCGGGGGGTTGTCAGGGTTTAAATTTCCCTTTATTTAGTTAGTTCTCTGTCCCTCCTTGCTTGTTTTGGGCGGAATTTTGCCTTCAGCATAAGTAGGGATTAATGGTCGACGCGCGCCCGTGACCCCCTGACTCTATGAACATGTATGATAAAAAATTAGGCCAAGAGTAAATGTGACCAAAAATATATTATCCATAACTAAAGGAGAATCGTGGCGCTGTAGAGTCAGATGATAATAGTGTTCTATTTATTGAACCTCTCTGTTTGTCGTTTAGTCTTGTGTGTTGTGATATCGTTTGTTAGAGATAATTTTTTGGTATTTGGAAATTCGAACTTGAATGAGTTGATCCCAGGTCAAATGATTTTGAAATACGGTAGTGAGTGACAAGTCACAGTCGAACACAGGGAAAGCGGTGTGTTTGCCATAAGATAATATTTGGTTTGGGTGGACGGCAAACTAACACTTCAGGATGAATGAAAATTTGATGCTTTTAAACGTCCCGTTAGGACATATGTATTTAAAGGACCTTTACGTGAACAAATGGTATAAATGTGTACAGACAGACGAGACGTTTTGTCAGTTATGCTATTTTTTCAGTTCCGATATGGGCCTTCTTCATATGCTAAACTAAACTCGATAAAACAAATACGAATTTTAAATTTAGTATTGTTTAACCAATATGTTGTTCGCTTTTGGATTTAGATTGTGGTTTTACATGTTATTCTCGGTTTTTTTCTTGAAATTAACACTTTCGCAACTTTGTAGATCGGAAACCAGATTTTTTTCTCGCAGCTATAGATTTGATCCGAAATATTTTTTCTCTGAAGCTTTCCCTACAGCCTACTCCAAACAAACACGCGACCTAAGGTTATTGTTAAAACATAAAAATACCTCATATTGTTATCAGTATATCTGGCCGACCCGGCGTGGTGTACCCCCTTTTCCAGTTTTTTTCTTGCAAATGCAAGCAACCAACAACAAAATTGTAAGTATAATCGAGGAAAATATAAAATTTTAATAATGGAATAAATAAAAATTCAAAAAGCGTAAAACAAGATATTTAAAATATAAGCTGGCAATCGGCAAAATCAGAAATCCGAAAGTTCGGGAAAATAGGTATGCCTCGTCGGGTTCACTGAGACAGCCGTCGATTTAGACCTCGAGGAACGACCCCAAAGCGTCATGTGGGCTAAGTAACATCGAAAATTGATGTGCCAGTCAAAAATAAAAGTTAAAAATAGCATAACATTTATTCGTCGTATTAACATAGTGAGAGGGCATTTAGTTG
>JASANE010004701.1:0-25098 GCA_030248225.1 Trileptium ribeirensis
GGACGTCATTCCTTTTGGCACGTCGTTGCATCGAGGACGCACTTAATATATTTTTAGCGATAATGAAGTGTTCTGGAATCAAGATCGTTTGTTGTTTTTTGTATATATGCTCTACGCCGCAGATGCCATGAATGTTCTGATCAAGCCACATTATTAAAGATATAGCTTGCGGGATACGAAAGACTTAGTTTCAACAGTAATTTGAAATATTACTGAGATATTTCTCTCTTTTCTAGAATATCCTTTAATATAAGATGTGGAATATACCCTAGTGCGTTGTTAAGGTTGGTCCGTGTCACCCTTAATGTTCGCACGTTATACCGTTAGGTAAAAGAACAGTGTAGTGCCGAAAATGCAGGGATGCGGTGCCGCACATCCACTAGGCTTAAGGAGCTTAGTCTTTAACAAGCTCTGAGTTTGTTCTGTTCTTAACCTAGCGTGTTCCGAAAATTAATCGTTCCAAACCAACATTACAACTAATAACGAATAATGGCAATGGCTGCGCGATCGTTCTGAAGTTTGCATACGGTCAATTCTCATTTCCCTTTGATCAATGTTTGCTACAATCCTACGGCGATCAAAGAGAAAGCCGACAAACATTTATGTGGTTTTAAAATGGTCGTGATTTCAAATTTCAAAATCGATACCTTGATAGAATCTCGAATAAGATATGTATATATCATTTATGGTGTTGAATATAAAAATGGTTTGAAAAATATGCATTAAAATGAGGTTTGAAATGCAAAAAAAACAAATAATCTTTCCAAAATATATACTTTCGTCACCTGTAGCGATTTGACACTATGTCAAACTATGGAAACTATGTCAAATTATTTAAAAAAGCCAACTGCATCTCACTGGTGGTGTTTACACAGGCTGCAAAACTTGAAGATAACAAACATTATAAGGACAAACTTTGCATTGTATCAGTGATTATATATTATATAATTAATTTCCTGTATGCATTATTTTTCTTAACCTTATTTTACAAAGCAACAATCCTCATTATAGGTTTTCCGACTCGATCAAAGAGTTCCGGCGAACGTTCAGATTGAACATTTATTTACTCTGATATGCACTAAAAGTACAATATTTAAATTGAAACATTCAAACTAAGACTGTTGATCCACAATATAAAACATTTCTGAGTAGTTGAAGCTGCCACAAGCTTGTCTAACACTTTCTCAGCCTCCATCCAGATCACTTGTAATTTTTGTAAATCACATTATATTAAAATTGTGAGCCCTGTAGCGCAGCTACAAACTACGGGCTTGGCAAGGAACTGTGTTTATTGTTAGAAATGTTCTCCTTTTACTTCAACCTTGTCCAATTCGGAACTCTCCCTCATTGTAAAGCCAGGCATAACTTGGCCTAAATGCAATATCCTGATGTAGTCCAATTATGTCAGTGATTGCTTGCATATAATTTCATTTCGTTTTCAAGATGTTAACTATAAGTTTTTAATCATTCATTTATTTCAGGATCGTTCAACTGGTTACGGACAACGTATCACTTCCAAAATCCACGTTACAATCAAATAATAATGCAGAGACAACAGTTTCGAGTTGTCAAAATTTAGTACTCGAAACGATTAAAACAATTTCGCCTTCGCCGAACCCAAAATTAAACAACGAACCACCACCACAGCCACCACTGGAGAGTTTCGATCCAAACAAAGGGAATAATGGTTCCCGGATTGACCCTCTTCCTCCACTACCGGATTCAGTCGTCGGACATTCAACAACCGGATCGTCATGCCAACAACATCAGCAGCAGCAGCGACTTGTTCATGCCTTCCCGAATAACAACAGCAACAATCTTTCCTTTAACGGACAGCAATCCTGTTGGTCAGCGGAATCCTATATGTCAACTAATACTCGAGCCTCAATTCCGCTTATCAATAACTCGACGGCAACTCCAGGATATGGTCCGAATTTGACAGGTGATATTAGCCATTGCAACATTCGCCAATCCAACACGATGTTTCTTATATCACAGGTGTCGATAGGGGTTACTTCACTAAGGACTGAATCCCCCTCCCCGCTTAGACATATTTACCCATGAAGACCGCGAAGAATAAATTGAGCAGAATTAACCAAAATTGGGGTAAAATCGGCCAAAAATGGGGTAAAATTGACAAAATTGGGTAAAATTGAGAAAAATGTCGCTACGGGGGTCTACCCCCTAAGCCGACGGACCTCCAACAAGTCCAGCACGATGTTTCTTATATCATAGGTGTCGATAGAGGGTTATTCCACTAAGAACCGGCCCCCTCACCGCTGAGACATATTTACCCATAAATGAGCACGGCGAATAAATTAAGCAAAAATTGGGGTAAAATCGGCAAAAAATTGGGTAAAATTGACAACATTGGGTAAAATTGAGAAAAATATCGGTCCACCCCCTAAGCCGACGGATCTCTGACGCCTACTATATATAAATGATTATATATATATATACTTTGCACATATGATGTATATATACATGTAAATAATTATATGTATAATCTATAAATAATACGTAGGTAATAGAGGGCGGAAGGGCCAGACCGAACGGTCAAACCTTCCTACGCGATGTTTAACCCCTTCCTCTCGAACGGAAAGCGCGGATAATTTTAGCATATTTAGTAAACTGTGGGGAAAATTTTAACAATTAAGAAAAATTTTAGAAATTTTTTTTACAATTTTATCAAAATAGCAATTTTTAACAAAATTCTGACGATTTAAGCAAAATTTTTAGAAAAAATCTTCCACAACACCGCCGCGCAACCCCACACCGCTCCACCGGAACCATCTACCTCCATTTAAAGCCGACGCACGTTAGGCAACTACGATCAATTTGAGTTAAATTTATAAAAACAAAATTTTTACAATTATCGCTTAACGTGCTTCACAATACATATATCACCATTTAAAGCCGACGCACGTTAGGCAACTACGATCAATTTGAGTTAAATTTATAAAAACAAAATTTTTACAATTATCGCTTAACGTGCTTCACAATATATATATACTTACGATACTAACAGTGAAATTGCATACGTTCATTGCATTAAATATAAATTTTTATAATCGTTGGGTTGAAAACATTAGGTCACATCAAGCATTCATTCGCCCGCCGCTTCTGCGTACATTTGAATTGTTTGTCAGAAGCACCATAATTGCGTAGACAAAACTGCCCAAAGTTAAGCCTTAGTGATGGTGGTTAGAAGACTATGATGGTCTTTTTTATTGGGACAAGCCGACTGTGAATGCACCTTCAAAATCCAACTTTCACGACTAGCATTGAAAATTTCAAATACTGTATATTTTATACACTAATTACTTAGCTAGCTCCAACTATTTTGATATTTTGTTGTTTTACTTTTCCAACAAATTTGCGATTTTCAATCCAGCGGTAAAAGCAAAGCATCTAGTATTTCAACTCGTTGCCCGGCGCGGCCCGGTCTAATCCTGCCGGCGGGTTATAAACGGAACAGGTCGGATTGGGCTAAAATTTTGCAACCGAGGGTCCGGTGAACCTACATTTTCAGAGGATCGAACCGGAATGTTGCACTTCTTGGCCGGTCCGCTACGACCCAACGTCGATTTCGAAAAATTTCTGTCCGTTATCACCTTTATATACACCAACCAAAGGGAATTCTTAATTCTTGCAGACTCCATTCACCTTCGCTGCTAATTCAGCGTACAGTACATGGATGCTTGAAACCGTAATGTCCACTATCTACGCGTGTTGCATTAACCATGATCCTATTATATAAATTTCGGTATTCACCAACCATATCATTTTATCTTTTCATCATTTATGAAAATGTCATTTGCTTCATGCGTGAATTACACTAGACCACACACTGGCGGCGATTGTTGGATTTACAATCATCGCTTACAAATATAAAGCTATATTATATATACCAAATGTACTAGGAAAAAATCCAGAAATATACTCAAAACACATGGAATTTAAAAAAACATGGGAACTTTCTCAGAAGCTGATCCAAAAGCTGGAAATGTTGCATAAATTTGTATTTGGTGACTTTAACAGCATCGGAACGAAAAGTGAGCGAATGACCCTAACGGTACAGGTTTACATGTAATTATGTAGGATGTACGGAAATTTCGCTACATTGTAATGCCAAGCTGGATTGTGGGGCACCAAAGCACAGAAGATGGTAGCTAACTGTGAACACAGAGACTTAATAATAAGCTAAGCAGAACACGGGGAAAGCTCGGAGAAATTGAACGTATTCTAGAATGTCGGGCCACAGCAATTTTCAGGCACAAATGTAGGCTTTCTTAAGATAACGATCTGGAATGATGAGTGGACCTTACTACCTATATATAGGCCTGAGGATTGGCTCTTCCCGGAGGATCTCTAATGAATCATATATACCACAAAACTATGCAGGTGTGCAACCGAGAGAGGCCAGGCCAAACACATTGGTAAGGCCGCCTGCGCCCTGCTAGGCCGGTCGGTTCCTTGAGATTAAGTGTCATTGCTTCTCCTTTGAGAGTCCAGGAAGCCGAGGTCCTATTTCTAAGAAGCTGACGGTGCAGCTGGGTAACCCGTCTCGGTATTAGGAGTTTTTGTTTTTATTCAGTTTCGACCGAATCGAATCGAAAATATTTTCTCTCTAATACATAAGCTCCAAGGTGAACGAATTCCCAACTACCGTAAAAACAGATGGGCTTGAAAAAAGATAATTGAAAAAAATAATAGCAAAAAGAATAAGAAACAAATAAGAGGAAGAATCATTCTGCCTAGCTATGTATTAAATTTGCCAATATATTAACTGCCACAATATATAATGCAGAAAAGAAGAAAAATTGGTTTGGGCTGTATGCTTCGCAAACTTCAGCTTGGACATAGGCAAAAGTAGTAAAAAGCACTTATTAGGTGACTATATCCTTGCAGCAAACTAGCATAACGAATTAAGTTTCTTTTCTATTAAAATCTTTGGATGTGGTACAAATGTAATAACGGGACGCAGCTGCATGGCGCAACTTCCTAACACCATGTCCATACGACCCCGGCTATCGTAACCTCAAGGGCGGACCGTGAATTTTCAAAATTTGGTACATATTCTTGGTCAGACACAAGAAGCTACGGTGCTTAGCAGGCCGCAGGCGCGCTTCACGGGGTGTGTTCGGACACGCCCGATTGGTTGCGCACGTGTCTAGTTTCCGGTATGATTTCTGAGGTCCCCCAGGAAGGCTAGCACCGATACCTGCTCACAGGCCATGATGCTTGGCGGTCGTTCCCTATTCTAGTCTCATCGGAAGTTGTTAAGTCAATTAGTTTGTGTGCAAAAGCTGTAGTAAGTTTTGAAAATTACACTCAAACGTTGAAACTAGAGCTGTTCTGCCGATGAAAAACCCTAGTAATTTCCGCGTTAAAGCGTTGTAGCTTATGTGGCCCCCACAGGGTTCCGACAAGCCCTGAAAGTTTATGGTCGGAAGGTCAACGGCGTGGCCTGCTTTCCTTAATGAATTCGATTTTGATAACTAATAATTTGACTATTAAAATTTCTGCTCGGTTTGGAGCACGGTGTACGAGAATGCTTCTAGTAAGCTTTTTCAGGCTAGTGGGCTCTATGCGTTTAATTTTCGAATGGACTTTTTTTGCATTGCTTATGATACAAAGTTTATTTCATTATGAATGATTTATTAGTTTGGCGAGTGTCATCAATTGATTTTCGCTGCGGACTAAGCAGATCGAACCGGGAAGACTTAATACTAGCTCGCCGCCGTCGCTTCGGATACATTAGCCAGAGGCAAGGGGAAGCGCATAAGCGTGCGAGATCAGGGACGGAGCATACAGGCATATACGTCTTCGCGGGCTAGGGGCGGTTATCCTTGCTTACGCTAAAATATGACGAATCTCCTCGGCCATGAGATGCGGAAAAGCAAGGGCCTTAGTGTGCTTCGGAAAAATGCTCCTCAAGAGGGTGTAGCGGTAACCAATGACTCTGGGCGTGCGGGGGCGGACACAAGATGGGGCATACGGGGAAAAAAAGACGGGGCTCGACTGTACTAGTCCTATTCTAGCGGCACTAAAACACGGCTCGGTCGCTACTTGATATAGACCCGGCAATAAAGTGCTCCTCAGTGCTGTCACATATTATGTCCTAACAATTTGCGCTAGATGACACCTACACTTGATCCAGTTCACGGTTTCGGATAACTTCTTATACCACGGGTCGACCGGACAAACGGTACGACTGACCGCGAAGAGAACCAGAGAAAATTGGGGTGGGGGTAAAATAAATCGCAAGATTTTTGGCTGGTGGGAACGTTGTCGGTGCGGGAAACACAATGTTGTGATTGCCTAGGCCTTTCCGGGACCACCCCTAGGGGCGAGCCTGGTTAAATAATATTAATTCGGCTCCTCGGCCGTGTTTTATAGGGAGGCGGGAAGGGGGACGCGACTCACGGACACTCTGCGCCCTATCGATCGGTTTCCTAAACTTATTCCCCTACATTAGGGTAGGATCGTGCGCTTCGGCGGCCCTTTCTCTTTCTTGGTGATCGTTTTACGTTGCGCTCCAACGCTCTTTCTATTTCCTTAGTAACCTATACACTGCAGTGTTGCAGTGTCTCAACTGCACTGTGGTGTAGTCGAGTTATCATCGACATAATAGTCGATGTTACCAGACGCCCATAGTCGACTGGTTATACTCATGATTCTGCAGCTGGCTTGGATTCCCCGTGCAGGATCGAATCTGATATATATAAAAAAGAGAAAAAGGAAACTGGGAGAGAAAAATCCGAATCTTGGTCACACGTAGTACATAGCCTAACTGGATGCTCAGTATAAATAGTAAAAACGAGCTAAACTCAGCTATCGACTCGTTTCAATGGAAAATCGGGGTTTTCCACTCGCTCTCCGTCCGGCCGAAATGGCCTGGGCGAGGCAGATAGTTTTCTTTATTGGGATGGGGAATAAATATTTTAAATTTTTGGAGGCGGGAAAACGAAGTGATTCTCCCGCAAGGGCACTGATCAAATACGGCGTTTTGGTTGTCATCATCGGCTTATTCAACGATGTTCATTTTTTCGACATTGGTCCCAAGAGAAGACCATGTCACTACGCTACAGTGAACACCCGTAAACTTGATCGTTTTAGTAGAGTAGTTTCGGGGTACGAGTGTGGGCGTTTTACCAACAAACTGGATGCACGCGGCACCAAGCGGGGCTGACGGAATTTTGGGTGGCTGGGGGTATTGCTCTTCCACCCTTTTTCGAATCACACTGGGGTCAGGGTAGTCGTCTAGTATCTCTACGGTCAGTCGTCATGGTGAAGTTCGTGTTTAACTGAGATGCCTACCATATTTGTCTAAAACTGGCACAATGGTCCTGCAACTTGTATTAATCTGTGAGCACCTAAACACCATGAAACAAGAGCCTAATAGTCCAACCGAGACAATCCCTTAACAGCGTTCCTTGTAAATAGCAAACACCTTAAGCTCAAGCTGCGGTACCTAGAATTTGTTCACTCTTTTATGCTCCCAAATTTTCTTAACTCATTCGGATAAACGAAATTTTGGGACTTCCTAAAGCCCAACGGAGGCTAGTCCTTCGTTCCTAAGCTACGCGTCTGTTCGAGCTCAAACACGGCATAAGCGTCGAACGGTCAACTGAACTATAAATTTGTAAGCCAAGAATTCAAAAATAGAGCTAGTCCCTACTGGTTCAGTTTCGAAGCGTTGGAAAGTTTTACCGTGGTCTGCTCAGCAAAATTCGGTGATCATACCTCAAGAACTGCAAGTCATGTAATGCGCCGTTCACAGCATAATGCGTACAGCGACTGGAAAATTTATGTTACAAACGATGCGTCGCCCGTACCTTGTTACAAACGATTGATCGTCCGTATGTCAGGTTATAGACGACAATGCGTCTATAAATTTGGTTACAGACAATTCGTCGTAACCAAATTACAAACGACGAAGTGTTTGTAATATTTGCTATGGACGATCGGTTATTTATAACAAAAGTTAACGATCAATCGTCCATAACAAATATTACAAGCGATGCGGTGTTTGTAATATGTGTTACGGACGATCGATCGTTTATAACAAATGTTATAAACGACCGATCGTCCGTAACAAAAATTACAAGGACGAGGTGTTTGTAATATATGTTTATAGACGATCGATTGTTTATAACAAAAGGTATAAACGATGGATCGTCCGCAACAAATATTATAAACGACGAGGCGTTTGTAATAATTGTTATAAACGATCGGTCGTTTATAACATTTTTAATCGAGTATTAACCTGTAAGTCTTCGCAAAGAAATTCAACATTAAAATGCAAAAGAAATATTTAAACCGCTCTTGATCTTACTGGAACTCTAACTTAGACATGAGTTGTAA
Organism: Trileptium ribeirensis; assembly: GCA_030248225.1. Lineage (NCBI taxonomy): Eukaryota > Metazoa > Nematoda > Enoplea > Enoplida > Thoracostomopsidae > Trileptium > Trileptium ribeirensis. Next base: position 8,371 of record JASANE010004701.1, read on the forward strand.
TGTTACCTTGCAAATCTTAAAATATTAGTTCAAAACGATGTTTCAACGAGCTATTCCCAGAACACAAAGATGTTCAGATGCTCTGAAGGGTTTAGTAAACTCAATTTGAAATCTCGGAATAAACCTTTGAGCATGGAGTAGCCATGCGTCCACGCTTCAGAGTTGTGTATATGTAGTTTCGTAGTAATAAACACCGATGATTTGAAGCAGCTAATGAGCACAGCAGAGTTTAAATACGTATCGTATCGTCGATAAACCTTTATGACTAATCTTATAATTATTTTTATCGTCACATGTTTAAATTCCCGTTAGCCAATATTAAAAATATCAGTAATTTGTAAAGTTTTTTGAGCAGTTCTATTAAAAGAGCCAAAATTCAAGACGAAATTAAAAGTGTTGAACAGAAATTAATCTTTATGGCACGGATGTTGGAAAGTCAGTGCGCCCGGACTACCCCAGATTTTGGTTTCTGCGATCCACATATACAAAGGCAATTACTATTTTGCGCTTATCTCCGGCCGCAGATTTGTAACTTTTATAACGCAACCGTCTGATGCTACGTTACTATTAATCATATTTGGTTCAATAATTATTCCTGACACAAAAAGTTAATAAATACCCCATCTGAATTGTGGGTTTTGTCCGGAAGATAAAGCCAACATGAATGAATACTTTTTGAATTTATGTAAAGTTTTTTCGCTGGGCTGATCGTATAAAGTTTTGTCCCTATAAGCCTAAGCTTAGGCTGGGATCAAAATTATATATCTAAATTTTTGCCCTGTGATACTCATGTCAAGCTTCCGCCAACTGTTAGAGAGGAAAACTTGACATCATCCTAGAGGCGCATTACGTGGGGGTCTCAGTTTCCGATAATCGGGTTAGCCGGTGCCCCTATTTTCCGGGTGACCACCTGCCCCTCACTTTGTAGTGGCGTACGGCACCCCTGTATGATGCTATTTTTCTTGTTATATACATATTATATTGCCCAACACTGTATTCTAGACTGTACTATGACGGGTCTCGTTTTTTCATTTGATGTTTTGGGAGTGGGTGCCGTAAGCATTCTTCTTCAAAGTAGTAACTCTATCGAGATTGCAGAGCATAGTGAAAGATCGTTATACCTACGCCTTTGGCGTGCACAGCCAATCAACTCTCGATAGCATACGTCGATGTGCTATATATGGATATCACACCATACCGCACATGTTAGCACAAAACTAACACCGGCAATGAGTTTCCCCTGTCCGAAAACCCCCACGTGAAACTTTTTAGGCGCCCTTTTGTAGAACAAATCTTCGAATTTTGGGTCGAGGAACCACGAGTGTGCCATATCTCAAACTCCATAATTCCTGAACCGGAGCCTTACTCGAAGAACAAAAAAGATGTTGCTTCTGGGTTTTTAGACAAGATGCATGTACGCATTATTCTGTGAACGGCGCATAAAGCGCGGACGGCTGAAGCGTCCGTTTTGAGTCGTCCTACCTAAGACCACGGGAAACCAGAAAGACTTCGACTTGGCTAGAGAATCTTCGCTGTGCTCTGTGAACGCGTACCCTAAGTCGCCTCGTGTTTCCACCTCGGAGCTAGATACTAGGCTTTAATTCCGGTTGCATTTCTGCGGGAAATGGGTGGTTCAACCTCAAATGTTACCAAGTCTGCCTACAGAAAAGGGATGTGCTACATTCACTGGACGCCTAATTGAACGACCTGTTACTAGTAGTTTAACAGGGAAACTAAAACCCTGCGGATATTACTGCTTGCTCATACTTACAACCTTTGATCCGTGGGGTAGCGATCGCTGAACCCCCTTCGCGAGACTCGAGCCTACGCCGCAATCTTCCACCATCAATCGACACGAAGCGAAAAACGGAAAACGAAAAACAGAGCAGTTGGAAAACTATGATCGTACAAAACAATATATCAAATGCGTCGGAACCGGTCAGTAAAGTCGACCGAACTCCGCGCTGCCGAAGTCAGACTGAATCGAAGAGTCGACGCGTTGGCCGTAAGCTCGAATTTTTCGCCTATGTTGTCAGATGGCAATTTTGCCGCCATCTAATAGCTGTTAGTCGTCGACCGCCCGCTTTTTTCGGGTTTTCCCTCGGCGGCCAATGGTAACCGACCAAAGACGTCAGTCAGAGAGAGAGCAGAAAGAGAACGCGAAAGGACAGCGAGGTCACGGCGAGAAAGAGACGGGACGCGGGCGGGCAGTGGGACAAGGAGAATCCCGGGGGATTTTCGAAGGGCTGGGGTGAGATTCGGTCCCAGGACGAAGAACGGGATCGATTGATACCAAACACGAGAAGGGAGGACGTAATAGCGGGTCGGAACCCACATATGGGTTCCGATGTATATAAGTATGGGGAGCTTTAGCGGACTCTTCCGCGTTAACGGTTGGGCGCAGCGACGCCTGCTGGGCATTGTTGGACTCGACGTCGGGTGACGGGTCGAATGAGGGGTGATACCCTGGCCCGAACGGCAAGAATAAAGAGGGTGCTGAAATCATAACGAATAGAGAGAGTGGCGGCGAAGATAGGGGCGTTTAGGTCCCGAGTTAACGGGGCGACGGGCGGTGACCCGCCCGGTATTTTTGGAGATGTCTCGACGGGACGAACACAGGGGCACCTTTGAGTGACCACAGCGGGTCAGCGGGGATTCAGGCGGAGGTTCAGCGCACGTCGATGGCTTTGTCTAGATAGAATGAGCGAAATGAGGGGTCGCATGCACCAGTTCAGAAATGGGGTGCAACAACGAAGATGCAGGGGTTGGGGGAAACGTGTATCAGTCGTATTACAACAGAATAAGAAGACGAAAGGGACGGTTTACCTGAGATACGCTCAGGGGAAAACGTTCCAGGTGGCGAGGGAAGGTACAGAGCCCTGGCATTCACACGCCGTTGTCTAACAGACACACATAACTATATATACATATGTAATAACATACGCAAAGGTGGCAGTCCTGTTCCACTCGCGACCACTCAACTTAGCGTAAGTAGCGGTGATCGTTTCGCGCTAAGGGCGCGATCTTAGCATTGTCCGGGGCAGTTTGATCCCTAACTAAAGTTCTCCAAATATTCTACCGACGTACTCTGGCCATTCCCGGATCATAGTGCACTAGACGGTTGCGAGCCATCAAATTAAAGCGGTATCCGTCGTTCTTAATAACCCGGTAATTTACCGTACTCGTAATTTCAGCTGACTACGGCTTGTTATTTCCCATGACTATTGCTCAGTGTACAGGTGAAACCTGGTAGGTTTGATAGTTTTGGTTTCTATCTCTACGAAATGGTTAATTTAAGCGTGTAGCCAGGGGCCTCCTATTCCCGGACGGTCATCGCGGTGATTCATTCGTGCTTGGGTGCGGCCAATAGAGTTCCGAGGGGTTCCCTATAGAAGTTGGAAAAGCTCAATTTTCGGGTCATGACACCTTTGAATCAGTCTCCTAACGAGTTGAACTTGAACGTTTAACTCACATCGCTACTGCGTCCGAATTGTTCCACTTGATACTCGTCCCGGCAGGTACGATTTACAGTAGCAATTTACAATCAATTGAAAATAATAGTACATTGATTTCAACAGTACCAAGTTATTACAACATTGGTAACAAATCATTACAAAATTGACTTCAAACGGTTACAATTTATTAGAGAATTGGTTTCATACGGTAACGAAGTATTAGAAAATTGATTTCAAACGGTAACAAATTATTAGAAAATTGATTTCAAATGGTAACATATTATTACAAAATTGATTTCCAATGGTAACAAATTTGATTTCAAATGGTAACAAATTATTACAAAATGGATTTCAAACGGTTACAAATTATTAGAAAATTGATTTCAAATGGTAACAAATTATTACAAAATTGATTTCAAATGGTAACAAATTATTACAATTATGAATTTATACAAAATTGATTTCTGACGGTAACAAATTATTATCCCTTACGAATTTATACAAACTTGATCTTAAATGGTAATAAATCGTTATCAATTGAAAACTATACCAGCTTGATTTCAAATGGTGATAAACTATCAATCGAGAATGATACCAAATCGATTAGTGGTTTCTAGACGGTTTTGAGTGTTGAAATTATGCAAAAACCCCCGTAGCAGGCCGGAACGGTCCTGTTACATCTCTTATATTTTAAATGGAAATTTTCGGACTTAATTATACGGGTTGCGAGCAGTTTTCTCTTGCCTGAGATCTGTTGGCAATGAAATTCTGGCCTGTACCGGGGTCTCATCACTTAAGACCCCTCCAAAAATAACTTCCCTAGTAGTGGTGGAACGTGTTCGTTGCTTGGTGTCTTTTATATTTGAAATTAGACAGGTAGTTTCTTTACGAGCGTCCAGCCGGATCACGTTAAATGGTGAGTACGTTTATTAGTTTTATATTATCAATGATCAGAAGTCACAAAGCGATCTACCCTAAATCTTGTACGACAAATCCCGTGAATGCAACCAAGTCCTCGTCTTATATTTTTAAGTGGCAAAAATGACTTTCCGCTTGGAATTGAGAGATTCGCTTGCGTGCTTCTATGTGTTCGTTTTGCTGTTTAGTGTCTGTAAATTTTTAGGCATCGGTCATAAGCAATAAAATGATACAATGATAGTAACGGTCAAACACGACATTATGTAATACATATTTGAATATAGTAAAGTCCTGTATCACCCTAGGTGCGGAGACCTTGGGCGACCCTAGGTTGTCCCTCTGTGAAAAATTGATTTTGTTGAAGGTCCACAACCAAAAATTATGCTGCAGGTTCGGCTCAATTTTCTTTAGGTGAGCCCCCGTGATGACGTTTGTCGTTCCACCCATTTTCAAAAGGACCCAATGTATGGTTCCGTCGCTTGAGGTTCTGCAAGTGGGTCCTCGCTGGGGCCTGTTTCCCGTGCACCTGGTTCCATTAATTCTGGCGGATAATCGGGCATCACGGACTTCTGTGCTCTGTCCTGGAATTGATGTTTAATGTCCTGTAGCAGGCAGGTGAATTCTTTGGACCATGCGTTTACATCGTCCTGTCCAATGTCCCAAGTTGGAGGAGGCGGCGCTATGATCGCTCGAGCTCCGTCACTCAGTAGGTAGTCGAATGAACAGATATACCGACGCACACGGTGCATGAATTTGCTCGGCGTGTCTAGGAAGCGGCCTTCATGCGCTTTAGATCGCAATGCGGCCTTGTATCCACCAAGAATAACGCTAGATTTGGGTTGGGGCGTTGCTATACATGTCGCCATCCTAACCAAAAACTGCATGGTTGCTCCAGGCCACGCGACGGCGAACCAACCTTTTGACGCAACCATTTTAACTAATGGCCCGGCCATCGAATCGCCGAGGATAAGCACCGTCGGCGAGTTGGCAACTTCATGGCGAATAAAGGTCTGAACTTCATCGAGGAGGCGGCCCATGACGTTGTGGCACGGCCACGGACGTCGACCGAAGGCGATGTCCTCTGGTCCGAGACTGATTCCCCAAAACGAGTCGGCGCGATTTGCATCGAGTAGTTGGGCATGGCCGGTGACGAATAAAACCTTTTGGAACTTCGGGATCGTGAACTTTTCAAGGAGTACCGTTCGCATGGGATGCGGGAGGACGGGGAGAAGGCGCTCCGTTGTTTCTGGGTCGAGAAATTTCGATTTGTTTCTTCGGGAGATGATTTTGATGTCTCGAGCTCCCGTTTTCAGGTCGTATATATCCTGTCTCGCCTGTTCCTCGTCGAATAGATAGGTGACGAGTAGCTGGTATCCTTGCTCCGATGAGGCATATTCGATTTGGTATTGTTTGATTGTTTGGCCTATCGGAGCCGTGTTTGAGAGTTCTGGCCATCGCGTGCCTCTCGAAAGGAACGTCTCGATGGGGCGGCATAGTTGATGATGTAAAGCGGCACGCGTGGTTGCGGAATTTGCCCCATTGCTTTGATTTATTCGATTCGATGATTCCTGTAATGATATTTGTCGCCGCTGGTGGCAGTTCTTGCGAGGGCTTCACGACGGGAGTTCGAGTTTTCGGGAAGACGTTTGGAGTGACGTAAGAATCACAACCGTCTCTCGCGAGGCGGCTGTCTAGGAGGTCGGACCACCTCCAATCCAAGATCCTCGGGTCGTAGTTGTCGTCGTCCTTCGTCCTGGTCCGGTTCTAAATCAGGATGTGCGGCTAACATGTCCTCGATGTCCTGTTCGTCAAATATATCCCTGAAAGATTCGCACATATCGTGCCGAGCACTACCAAATGGGGATTCATAGGCATAACAACGTCACGATGTCGGGTCGGTGGAGCGAGGGGTACTGTTTGTCGAGCGGGAGCTGGGGATCGGGGTGACTGATCGCGGCTGGTGATGCGTGGAACTACTACCTGAGCTTCGATCTCAGGGGGCATGTAGCCCGCGTACCAACAGCGGCGGTCTCTGGATAGGGTTGAGGAGGTTCTTCTTTTTTCTTGACTTTCTCGATAGGGGGTCCCATTTCAGGAGATCCTTCGCTCTCCTCAGTAGAACAATCAAGTTCAAAGCGAGGCCTTCGACTAGGTCCCGGTAAGAGTTGGCTAAGGGGTATTTCATCTTCCCAATCCTCCCAACTAACATGTGGCTGCGCCCTAGCTGGTGTTCTAGCATGAGGTTTGGTGCGTGCTGACCGATCCAGGGTTTCCTTTAGGGCGGAGGGTGCGTTGCGCGGCGGCGCTGTATCTCTTCCCCGAATAGAGAATCCCGTGGTTGATCCGTCAATTATTGTTGTCGTCTCGCTGGCCGCTGGTGCGGCTCGCGGTCGCGATGGCTTTGATCGACCGCCTTCCGAGGACTCGGAAGTGCGCCGCTGTTTATTCGTATCTTGCTTACTCGTTTCGCGTTTTATGGCCAAACCCTCAACAAATTCTCCTACAATTTCGTCGGCTACTACTTAGGCTTTCGTAGGGGCGTAATGAATTGGAGGTCCTGTTAAATATTCTATGAGTTCCGTCGCGTCCTGAAGTTCTCCTCGGGCGCGGACGGATTCCCTTTTTATTTGTCTCCTTTCCTCCAGTTCCCATTCCCAGTTCCCATTCCGCCCGCTGGTTTTGTTTCCGGGTGGTCCATCGACCAAAGGACGGAAAGTGTAGGGTACCTGCTTCCTGTTCAGCTGAGAGTGATAGTGTAACTGGAACTATCCATGGATGTGGTGGTTACTGAGAATCAAAAGTTTCAGGCGACGTGGTCTAGGAGCCGGCAGATGATACTGGTTCTTTGGTCTGCCTGGGGGCCTGAACCGGTTTCCGCGGTTGTTCGGGTTCAGGTTCCCGCGACGGTGCAGGTTCCGAAGGAGGCTGACTATATTTTGGGGCGGACTGTGCGGGCTGTGGTCTAGGGCGTGTAGAATATGGCATAAGCCATTCGTCGGGGACGTACTCCTCTAACGCAGCTTCGAATCCTAATGGCATTAGCGGCGTGTGCGGGAGCGGAGTAGGTGGGGCGGAGTACGCTCTACGAGGCTAAGGGTATCGTTGTTCGTAAGATTCCATAGGGTCCCGGTACATATGGTACGGTACCTGTGGTTTCTCCAGGTCAGTTAGCAAGCGCTGCGAGTACGGGCTACGGTAGGTTTGAGTAGCAATGGTGGCGCGGCGTTGGGCGGGCGTAAGCGGTGAGGTTTGGACAGCATGTTCAACTGCCGAAGTCGGAGATGCAGCTTGTTCGAGGGTGTGGGGCGAGGGCTCATCCGGGTCTTGCGAGGCGAGTAATTCAACGAGGCCTAGGTCGTTAACATTAAATGGTCGTAGTGATCGACCATTTCCTGAGCGTTGTAGTGATAGGGGCCTAGTCGGTTCCTCAGTCCGGACAGCTATTCCGTGTTCTCGGGAAGTGACTGGGGCAGTATGTTGTCCATACTCAGGAGAGAAGGTGCCAATTGGCTTATCAAGGGCGTACGGTAACCTAGCGGGATCTTGGGTAGCCAGTTCCTCCGAGATAGCGGGCCATTCGGTGTCAGGGGTCCTATGGGGATCACAAATGAGCAACTTGTTTTGTTGCGGGACCCCCGATGAGCCTTGAGCCGGGGCCCGGATAGTTAATTGTTCGACTGCGGCGCGGTGTATGTCTGCCTGAGCTTGCGTGTACTCTAAGTTAGGCTCTCCGATCTCGACACTAGTCGCGTCGGATGCGCCATCGATTGCCTAACGCAGCCGGTCAACTGCTTCTGGGTAAGCGGCCTGCAGTTCCCTGGCGAAATATTTATCAGCGAGAATGGGTTCTCCTGGTTGTTTCAATGCAGCCTCGATATATGCGGGAGGCACGGCTTTGGGTAAATCGGCCAATTCGGGAAAACTACTTAGCGGGCGGTAACATGGTTTACTGCGATTTATGTGAACTACGTGGTCAAAAGCATTGGGTTGTCCAGGGAGCTTGACGCAGATACAGGGTAGCATTATTTTGGTGATTTGGTAAGGTCCACACCACCTGTGTTCTAATTTGCGTGATAGTTCGGGTGTAGTATAATATCGATAGACCCTTACGTGGTCATTAACTCGATAGTCTGGGACCTTAATTTTACGATTGTAATAGCGTCTCCTATATTCCTTAGCAGATTGTATAGAACGATAGACTCTACCCCTGATGTTGGCTAACCACCGTTGTACATTTGCACGGTAAGCTTCTGCTCCAGGGTAGTGTCCCCAGTCAGTTTGTGTTTCGATTCCACCCGGTACTCGGGGATGGAACTCGTGCATAAGCATGAAGGGTGGGTCGTGCGTGGAAGCGTGTACGGCTGAGTTATAGGACATTATACAGTAAGGTAAAACGTCATCCCATGTCGTATGGTCACTTTCGGGTGAAGCCACCCTTAGGAGAAACAGTAATGTGCGGTTGAAACGTTCGATCTCCCGATTTGCCTTTGGGTTGTAACTCAAAGTTTCCCGTTTGAATGTGTGTAGTCTACCACATAGAGCCTCCATTACTTCTGAGACGAAACATTTCCTCGGTCTGAGACTAACTCTTCGGGTGCGCCGTAACGGCACACCACGTCCTCTATGAAAACCTTAGTGACACTATTGGCAGTCTGATCGGGCAAAGCGGCTGCAATGACCAGTTTCGTGAACTGATCAATGAAGGAAATAACATATCGATTCCCTTTTCAGGACAAAACCCGAGTGTCCAATATGTCAACAAACATACGATGCATAGGGGCGCTAGCCAATGGATTGTCTCCAAGCGCGGCTCGGACATTTTGGGGTAGGTTCCGTGATTGCTGGCAGAGCACGCATCGTTTTAGATATTCGTCTACGTCCTTACCCATAGTCTTCCATTAATAGAATTGTTTGAGCTTACTCAGTAGACAATCCCTACCTGGGTGTCCACCGAATAAAGTGTCATGTTCATGCTTGAGTATTTGACGAATAAGCAGCCTGGGAACGCATAGCTTAGGTCTGTGGTCGTTTGGCATGATGGGTTGTAAATATAGAATAGCAGTGTCGGGGCAGAGTCTGTAATGATGGGCTTCTAACTTGAGAACGCATAGGCGACCCTGATTAAGGTGTCGAATTCCTCGACTTCTGGTAAACCACCATACCTGTCTATGACATTCGTCGGTAGTGTTCGGGGTCTAGTGGGTTCAGGTGTACCAGCAGTAGCACGGGTCGAGCTTTCGCTCGCCGCGCCAGGGGCGGGCGGTGTCGGAGCGGTCGGGGGTTTCTGTGGTAGCATAGGCCTAACGGATGGATCGGGTGCTGAAGAAGGTCCAGGGATTTGCTCACCCACGGGCTGTGATGTTGAAGTAGGTTGGGCTGGTGGTCTGGGACAGTCAAGCGCCTCCAAGGCACCTCGACTCCTTCCGGCCAAGGGTCGTCCACACCTCCGCAGAAAATGAAACGCGTTGGGTCTGGTAGAGGATCATAACCACGTCCTCCGAACATGCGATAGAAGCGTTCTCGAACGTACTCGGGTGGTAGGGTAACGGCAGCGTCCGGGAAAAGTCCCATGAGCTGTCGCGTAAGTCGTTTCCAAGCTTCTTCAGTGGGAAGTCTCCGCGGTGGTCTGGCAGGAGCTTTGCCCTTGCCACGATCCTGTCCCTTTACAGCTACAGCAACGTTTCGAGGATGGTCCTGTTCATCGTATTCGGCCTCATCTGCCGAATCGGAAAATTCAACGTCATGTCGGGGTCGCGTGAAAGTCCGTCTGCTTTGGCATTTGCCTTACCTGGTCGATATTCAATATTGAAACCACCGAATTCCATGAGTACCTCGTTACGCCATTGGGCTAAGCGCGACTTTCGCGGCGGTCTCTCAAACAGTGCCTTAAGTGGCTTATGCTCGGTCTCCACACGAAATTCGTGTCCGAGCAGGTAGCAGGGTTGGTTTTGTCCGGAAAAAAAGTCAGACCGGAAAAAACCGGTTTTTTTCCGGAAAAATGGAAAAAAACCAGAAAAAAAGCGGAAAAAAAGTAAAATTTATTGTTAGTTGTTTACTGGTTAACCTGTTAGAAAAATAGCAGTAAACACAGTTTTATGCGAAATTGAATCTCCGTTGTTGATTATTAATGCCTTAATTACTGAAAAAGGTCTAAAACTGCAATGTTGTCACATAGAAAGAACTTCATAGGCAACCGTGAACTCTTATTTTCCAGCTTGGTATTTGCGCGATAGCATGTTAAAACGCTGCTGGTATATTATATATACTGCAAAGTATCTCTCACGTCTTCATCTATTTAATATTGATACAAAGGTCGCGCCGTTGAAGACAGAACCTGCGCTGGGATTCCTTTGTAAAATGTAAATGCAGCGTAATAGGACAAATATAAAGTTTCTGGTCGATTATTAAGTTCGTATTACATGACAGTATATAAGCATTGGCTACTGAGATAAATGCGATATTTATTGAAAAATGTATATAAATGAAAATTAGCATGGAAAAAGAAGCAAAACATAATGTGGTTTTTAATTAACTTGTTAAGATACGCATACTCGGTAACTATCGAAGCTCAGACTTACAAAAGTATAATGGCATAGCCAGCATTTATCTAAAGGTGATTAAATTGGGATTTTGCGGGCGAGCAATTGACCACATAATGTAACATTAAGATTGTTCAGACCGGGCTTCAATGGTTCCAAAGCAGAGCCGCCCTATGGTTAAAGAGGTAGCTATGTTTGTTTTTTAGCGGCAAACCAATTGAGTATTTATCTTCAACTCAAAACTTAACAAACTATTGTAACAATAGTATTGTTCATTGATAACGTTTAAAATTGCCGATTGCGGCATTATAATTTTCAGTATTGTTAGACTTACTCTTAACTGGTGTCAAACTTCCAGCCCAGCAAGTGATGCTGGAAGCGCATTAACACATTAGAGTATGTGGTTTAACTCAACGATCCAACAGTCGAGCTATTTAGTTTATGACATGGCGTGCCTTGTGTGACATGAGTGGTGCTAAACATACATGCCTGCGGGTATCTATCACAAGTAAACAGACCGGCGCATGGAGTAGGATGGTGGTGGATAACCTAACCCTTAGGTTTTTGGTTTTTCTTGGACGGAGGGCTGACTTTAGGGATAACCACTAACCAACTCCTGTCCCTTATGTATCTGTGGGCATGTGTGCCTGGCCTGCGTCTGCCTAGTTTACTGCCTTCATATGCTCGATACAAATTAGGCAAGCTATGCTTATGCTAAGATTATAAATTTAGTCGATGGCATAGTTATACCATTTCTACCACATAAATCATACGCATGAAATGTAAATGCTGTTTAAAAGGGTGTAAATAATGTTCAAGGCTATAATATTTTGTTGCAAAACGGTTTTCCAACTATTTTCGACTCCAAAATTCTGAAATAGTTTTTTTTCATTTTTTCCGGGGGGGGGGGGGTGGGGCTAGGAAAAAAACGGATAAATTGGTTTTTCCGGTGCCCAACCCTGGCAGGTAGTGCCTGAAATGCAACGCGGCCCATCTAATGGCAAGCGCCTCGATTTCCATGGCGGGATATCGGCGTTGATAGTCCACAAGTGATTTGCACGCGTAGGCAATTGGCAATGTCCCTTTATCGGTCTTCTGCGAAAGCACGGATCCTAGGGCGTATCTTGACGCGTCCTTTTGAAGTATGAAAGGCTTGGAGAAGTCCGGATAGATAAGTAACGGTTCTTGTACTAATGTCTTACTTAACTTTCCAAAGAATTCCTCGCATTGAGGTGTCCATTTAAATTCGTTGTCCTTACGACGGAGGGCGTTGAGTGGCTCACAAATCTCGGAATAATGTGGTATAAATTTGTGATAGTAGCCCACAAGTCCTAGGAAGCTCTGTAGTTGTTTGAGAGTCTCAGGTCTTTTGTAGTTGTCTATTGCGGCCGTCTTCTCGGGGTCAGGTTTAACTCCCTCGGAACTAATGATGTGTCCGAGATATTTTAATTGTTTCTGTCCGAATTAGCACTTGGATGGTTTCAGTTTAAGGTTGGCTTTACGGAACCTGTCAAAAATAGTGATCAGGTCAGCTAAATGTTGTTCGAATGTGGGTGAGAAGACTAATATGTCGTCTATGTAGACGAGGCATCGCTCCCATTCTAATCCATTCAAAATGATCGACATGCACCTTTGGAAGGCGCCTGGTGAAGAGTTTAGACCGAAAGGTAGAGCATTGTATTCATACTGTCCGTGGACAGTGACAAAGGAAGTCTTCTCCTTAGTCTCGCGGTCTAATTCTAATTGCCAAAATATTGTTTAGTTCTTCTCGCAAGGACTCCCGTAATGGCGTGCCAGGCGATAGGGCACCTGTTTAATGGGTCTCACGTCCCCGGTGACTAACCTATGCTGGTGCACTCTACACCAACCGAGGTCAAACGGGTGCACGCTAAATATGTCCGCGTTCTCGGAGATAGTCGTTTTCAGCTGTTTAAGTTCGTAGGGGTTGAGGGTCGTTTGTCCAAAGTCAATTTTGCTCAATACCTGGATGGAACGTTCGGTATCAATCGCCTTCTTTTGCTCATTTATGACTTGTACTACATTGTCTCGGGTGACCCCAATGTTGTTGCATTGCTTAAACGTGTTGAGGAGGTCCGAGCTAGAGCAGACGCTTGTAGCTGTCGTACAAGAGCTCGACCTAATTGTCGTCAAGCATCTCAATGTGTCCTATTGTCTGGCCTGCATGTATGGCAACGGGTAGGTTCCCAAAATTCATCATTGCTACTGGGATCATGCGTTGGCCAGTGAGCACCAGAGCGTGAGCTATGGCGATATCCCTAATAAAGGGGTCCGGGACGAATAGCGCCTGACCAGTGGGCGGTTAAGTAATCTCAGGAATCGCGTTAATGAAAAGTTCTGTGTTCGGCGGTACCTGTGTATATTTCCTGGTAACTACATTGATGACCGGTGGTCGATAGTCCCCTTGGTCGGCTAAAGGCGCTAAGCAGTTCTCGGTCAAGTTTCATAGGTCCAAGCAGCGGTCTTTGAAATTTATGGCTACATATGGTAGTAAAGTCGTGAAGTCCGTACCCAAAATGCACTCATACGGGGTATCGGTAGTCACTTGAAAGTCACATGGTGTGCTTAGCGATCCGTTGGTTATGGGAGCTTTCACCACTCCGCTTATTGTCAGTTCCTGTTGGGTAGCCGATACTATCCGGGTGGTATTGGTATCTCGAGGCACTAAACCAAGACGGGCGGCTAACGCTTGGGACATGATCGAAACGTCGGTTCCGGTGTCCACCAGTGTCGTGACTGGGGTGCCAAGGATGGTTGCATTGATAAGTAAGGGTGTATTGCCGGTATTCATGCTGTTTAACTGACTTGTGAACGTATCTTGACGAGGTCTGCGACGTATATCACGAGTGGGGGAGCAAATAGTTCGTCACCCTCGATAAAAACAAGTTCCTCTTTAGATGAGCCGCGTGTTGTCAATAGTCTGTTGGATCGACGCGCGGCACGGTTGGACACAACGGACACGCGCGGCGTCCCCGAAGGTACAACCGTGACCTCGGTCGTCGACGTTCTATCTGTGGGAGGGCTAATGTCTTCTTCAGGTGGGGCACTCGGAAATCGCTTTTCCACTCGGATCCATCTAACTGCTTTTCTAGGCTTACCGTCGGATTTAATTAACCGTCCGCGACATGGGAACCATCTGGGAATGTAATACCCGTACCTTGGCGAGACCTTACATTTGGTCATACAGTGGATCAGACTAATTATGGCAGCGATGATTGTGACAATAAAATAAGGCGAAAGATCCGTATATTCCAGGGCAGGGAAGTCAACCAGTCTTCGCACTTGTTCCTTAGCTATCTGCGCTACCTGCGAATTAGTTGCCTTAGCATTATCGAGCGAGTTCCAAGTTAAAGGTCTTAATTTGAAGCCTGAGAGCCGGTCGATGGTGATATTCGGTCCGAATTTGATTGCCATCTCCTCAGGTTCTAACATACTAGTCAGCACTGTAGACCCTATAACTAAATGTGTATAGTTTCCGTGCGCCAACCATAAGATTCCGTTAGGCGGGACCTTTATAGCTTTGCCCAGTGTCACGTGTGCGAGCTGTCTACGATTAGTCAATATAATTTCCGGTTCGCTAGTCCTAATTAGGACACCTTGGATGGTAGTATACACGGCGGTGTCATTGGCGCGCGGGCCGATAAGCGAGCGGTTACTGCATGCATTCTTAGTGGACTCGGGCACAAGTTCGCCTGCAATGATCCATTCTAGGCAGTTGGTGCTATGGTCGGCTATCAGCGCATGTGGTTCACAAAAAGCAATCCCGGGACTTTGTTGGCATGCTCCTAGGTTTAATGATTCAAAGCGAATGTGACCCAACCGAGCGGCGTATTGAGGTAATGGCAATCTCAACTGTGTCAGCGTGGCAGGAGTGTTCCAGCCAGTGTTATAAATCTGAAAGTAGGGTTTGACATCGCTGCGTTTAGGCAATGGTAATTGCAGGATGAACCCAAAGCGAAATGCTGTTAGGTCCGCACTCACGGACATAATGCGACCAAATTGATAGGCCAAGCTGGGTTCTCGCCTGGGGATAGTTTTAGAGATACGTGGGTCCAAGGCAAATAACTGCCGTAGCATAACGACATCGATTACGGCGGGAGACAGTTTACCGGTCAGCATGGATTCCATTTTGGCCTGTACTGAGGAACGCATATTAACTGGAAGGATGTGATCGACTAACTGGTGGTGTACGTGGGTGATCTCTTTCTGATCAGAACATCGAACTTGTTCAATCATGGAGACCACCTCTTGCATGTTGTGGTGTAAGAATGCGTAGATATCCTCGTTGGCTCGGGTTAGTTATTTTATCGCTTTGGTGTTCCGGAAAGAGATATCATTGGTCTCGCGCATAAATTTCTCGAGGACAGTCACCTGCTGTCGAACATTATTAATATGGACTCCGTTGGCAAAAGCCATTCTCAGCCCCAAAAAGCCGGAAACGGCGCCTGCAGCGGCGGCACTTAGACCCACGAAACGTTTTCCCTGCGATTAGAGAGCTCGCACAGTTGCTCGTTTGCTACGCAAAAAGAATGTACCAGTAGCGAGTAGTTAGTTAGTATCCAATACGCCATTGTACGCGTCATCTAGCTTGCGTTCCAAGGTGCTTAGTGTTCTGTTCAGCTGGGGATATTCTGTACAGTTTGGTTTCCTGCAACAATCGGCTCTGTAGGACCCGTTGGCTTCGTAGGGCGGACAGACATTGTTCACGAATAGATCTGACTTGCGTTCCCATTCTCGTAGTGATAGCTGCAATACCACTGGCAACTGCGTAATCTGGTCAGGCGTGATCACAAAACCCTGTGGTTCAATGACAACTCCTACCTGACGGTTTACAAGAGCACCTAGGCGTGAAATTGCGTCGCTGAATGGCGAGAGCGTAACATGCGTAGAACTTAGTGCCGATAGCCAAAGTAACAGTAAGATTGTACATACTCTCCACATACCTATGGGATGTCCAGGCCGTTGTTGAGGCCAAATGGGGAGGGTTGATTTACCTCTTGGGTAGGTTCCAGGTCACCCTCCTTGTTCACAACTTCCCCGTTGGTTTCGCTCGTGACTCGCTCGTGTAATTGTTAGGACTTTTCTCTGGTCAATTCCTTTCGTTCAGCGGTGTCCTCCTGAGAGTCGGCTTCCGAAGTCTCCTCGGGTGACTTTAAACATTCGGCCATCGCGAGGGCCAACTGCTCGTCCAAGTCTTGAACGGAGCTTAATGGTATTGCGCTGGAGTGTGCACAGTTCCGATATTAAGTAGTCTACTTCTACGTGTTCGCCGATAGTCATGCCACACTCAATCTGAATTGACGCTAGCGGGGCGTCGCAGGAGCCTTAAGCGTGCGTACAGCAACACCAATCGTTCACGCCTATGGGATTCATCGACAAATTTCAAGCTACTTATCGCGTACTGAACGAAATTAGTTATTGGGACTCCCTCACTACCCTGGTTTCTATAGATAAATTCGATCAACTGGGGCGCTTCACACATTATATCGTGCACGTCAATATTAGCGGCGCGTGAGAGGCGCTGCATTCGAGGCGTCTGAATAGCGACATAGTATAGCCAGTTGGGTATTACGTATCCGTTAATGCGGATAGACGCGCAAGCTGTGCTCAACGTGTCCTGGTAATTCCATTTTCTATGGTGGCCGACAAAACAGCAGTAAGGGCTAATAATCAGTGATTGTCAGGCATGACTTTTCCTACACTCGCGGCACATTGGGTGCATACTCAACTCCGCCTCAAATTCCTTCTCCATACCCTGCTTTGAGACAATACGTAACTGAACGAAGTAGATGGACAAA
>JASANE010004702.1:0-42554 GCA_030248225.1 Trileptium ribeirensis
GAAACGATGTATCTACGACACACATCTAAACACCCATCCAAGCCACAGACATTTGTTGATACCCACAGATAAATGCAAACATATTTTCTGTTTTCCCGAAAGATAATTCCCTAAATAATCATCTACAGGAAGGTTTCAAACGGTATATAAAAGTGTTTCAAAAATGTTACCATTTCGATGTGCAAGATTGCATTGTTCAGGTGCTCATGCTCTTCCAGTAGCTGCTCTGGTTACAAAAGTTTTAGCCGTCGAGGCTTCAAAGGTGACAGCTGAGATGCTAAATCAGAGTATTTTTTCTAACAATTTTACCGATCGCGTAACACTCGTTAACGCTGCATTATCGGACAATTCGAAAGCATCGTTGGTGCTAAAGACGTATGCAGGCAATCCCGGCGGGACATATGTTGAAAAACAAAAGGGGGAACCTAACATCGGCTAAACCAAAATCGGTGCCCACATTCGGCGTTGGCAGACTATAACCCTTGATGCATTGGTGAACAAAGCTGATTTTCACAAAGCTGTATTAAAAGTTGATATAGAGACACATGAATGCGTCGTGCTTCGGCGTAATAATGATACGACGTCGTCGGCATTCTTTCGGTCGTTCGACATTCGGGCAATTTTCATGGAAATTGCTCGAGGAAGCGGTGGCGAACGCAGCGTTCAAACGCGTTGTATTGACGATATGATGATTCATTTGTCTGCTCAAGGATTTCGCAATGGATATTATTCGAACACCAAATTTTCAACTAAAGAGTGGATGAAAGTCCTACCGAAGCGAGGAACGTTCGATGTAAGCCTATTCCGTATCTGAATATGGGCTCAGTTATCAGCAATGGATTATATTTCGATACATACTGCAGCATTTGCTAAGCGCAGTGACGTGGGCATATCGCACCGTGTTACTAAAAGCCAACAACGAATGTTGGCTACTCTTGGTATATAAATTTGCCTAAAGCTAGTACTTGAAACGTCATTTCATAAAATATATGAGAAATCGAGCTAACAGTTATGCATCATTCACATAGAAGTGCGTGCACGAATGCACACAGTAAGCTACTGTAGCGACCATGTTGTAAGAAAATAATATTGCCATGGAATTATGTTAATTGCAAACATAACGCAATCAATAGCACAAGCTAAAATATTGCTGCTACAATAACATTGGCTTTTATTGCACCCTAATACCGGAAGCAAAAATATTGCCGCTACAATAATATTGGCTTAAGTTGCACAACCGCAGAACGGTCGAGCTATTGCTGCGTCACAAGCAGTTATCTGGTATTGTAGCAACAATATAATGCTCGCTGAATTTGATAATGGTGCCCCCTCTAGTCTGATATTGATGCTTCCTTCCAGTTTGATATTGGTGCCGCCCTCCAGTTTGATATTGTTGCCTTCCTCCAATTTGGTATTGGTGCCCCCTCCATTTCGATATTGGCACCCCTTCCAGTTATATAGTGGTGTGCCCCTCCAGTTTGATATTGGTGCCCCCTCCAATTTGATACTGATTTCCCCTCCAGTTTGATATTGGTGCCTCCTCCATTTTGATATTGGTGCCCCCTCCAGTTTGATATTGGTGCCTTCGTCCAATTTGATATTGGTGCCCCTTCCATTTCGATATTGGCCCCCCTCTATTTCGATATTGGTGTCCCCCTCCAGTTTGATATTGGTGCTCCCGAGGGGGAGGGCACCAATATCAAATAAGCCAATGTTATTGTAGTAGCAATATTTTAGGTTGTGCTATTCATTGCGCTATGTTTGCAATAACATAATTTAAAAGGTCCAGCACAAAATAATAGTACGAGTTTAGATGATCGTTCAAAAATCCGAATTTGTGCAGGGAAAAATGGAAAATAATAATAATGTGGAACGTCAAAAATCTCATTTTCAGAATATACTAGTGTATGTTTCTAAGTAACAACTAGAGTAGCGGACGCCACTATACATTGGTTTGATCTAAATATCTACATTGGTATTCAAAATGTTCATCGACATGATGCATTTGATATGTAACCGAAGTGACACACTCAAAAATCTTCATGCTAGTAAAGATTTTTCCCTTATATTTAACTTATTGGTGATCATTAGATATAGGTTTGCAGGTACCGATTTAGTTGGAAAACTACGAAATTAGACCTGCTTCCTCACCGAGCACTCAAAATCAGTTTGTTAAAAATGATAAAATTTAATTTTATATAAAAGAATAGTTTGTTGAAAAATATTTATTTGAAATTCTTTTTAATTTCTAAATCAGAATATTGTTATAACCCATTTGAATTTAGACAGGTATTTTTATAAAATGTCTACTAACGAATGCTCGGAACCTGTATTCCCGGGCGCCATGATATAGCGAGGTCTTTTATGTCTAAGGACTATTGGTTTTCTTACAACATGGTCGCTGCATTAGCTTACGGTGTGCAATTCGTGCACGCACTTCTCTGTGAATGATACATTATACTATGATCATACGCTGTATTTTAGATTGTCTGGAATCATAAAATTATACATAGAATAAGCGATCAGTACAGAATATTAATTATTGTGAGATTTATGCTGTAAGTAATTGCAATCGCAACCCTTGGGTTTACCCAAGGTAATGCTAGTTAGTAATTTATCATCTGCTGCTGCGTTACTTTGAGTAAACTATACACATGCTGAAGAAATCATTATGGTTATATTTAGAGACTGAACCCGCTAGAAGGATGCATGGTGTAGTGTTTAAGCTAGATTTAAATTGTTTTTCCTATAAGTATTAAAATGTATTAATTCAAGGAGCATCGATCAACATATCCCACATAATTAGTGATTAGTATAGAATATCCATTATCACGTGATTTATTTTATAAGGAATTGCAATCATAATCGTAGGACTTTGGTACGATATATGGATGCTAGTTACGTTTTGTTCCATCTAATTTATTACGTTTACAATAGCTGTTGCATTTCCAAATACTTTGGGAAACACGCACTATAGTTTAGACTACCGCCGATGCAAAGCACGATGAAAGAGCAGAAAAGTGGTCTGCCGCGCTAGAGCACGCCAAAAATGCAGAAGGTAGGCTTTCAGGTGCCGTCGGAGTTTGTCTTTCACCTTTTTGTTGTTTTTCTTTCAACAAATTATTGGCGATCCTAATCGTATAAAAACATTACCCGAAGATTTACATTGCAATAAAAAATATAATGGATAATGGAGACCTCGTTATCTCGTTGTTTCTGTTAATATGAATTGGCAAAGGATGCCTGTATATGACAAAGTCTAGTCTATGAAGCTTTACAAATATTCATAAGCGGAAATATAGGAGCATAGGTCACAAGATAACGGGCACCATGTTGAACATACGAGCCAAACTGCTATATTTTAAAAGCATTAATTGACAGTACGCTGGTAAATTTTTCTTCAAATACTTTGCTACAAGTTTCTTGGCTGTATGTTCTCGGAAAAAAATTCACGGAGCTGGTACAAGATAGCCTGTTGCTCAAATTCAGAGTATTTCGAATTTTTCGTTGGATCAAATGAAACAGGGATATCAACTAGTTCACCCAATAGATTCTAAGACTAAATATCGTCAAGTTCAATTCAACTTATTCAATGTCAAAACTAGAAATAGTTAATGTATCAAAATTCGCCCTCTCCCTTATGAGCACGTATGTGCATTATTATAATTCCTGTAGTAGTAATAACGTATAATTGGAGGAAACTATTAGTGATGTGGAGGAAGAGTTTCTATATCTAACGTCAGGCAGGTCAAAAGGTGCTTTCAATCAAATTAACAATGTAACCAAGCCATTATACATATTGTCATTTAATTTTCCAAAGCCAGCACACTCCAGTCATGTATGTACATTTGAAATTTGATTAGCTTTATAAAAATATGACTCGTTTTAAACAGGTTTCTATAATTTTGTAAAACCTTAGAAGCCCTGATATTCAAGTGCAGTTGTTACTTATTTCCATGATGCGCAGAAGCGCTTCATTATTAAAGTCATCTTGGTTATGTTGTGATATTTGTCTTTATATTTAAGTATATTTTGTCAAGTATATATTTGCTCGCATTTGTTATTGAAACAGAGCAATCGAACCGATAGGAGTATCTACTCGGGGCGTTAGAGAGAAAATAATTCGAGAAAAATTTTTTGCCTGTTTCTGTCAGTCATAACCCATTTTTCGAATGAAAGGATTTGGGTAATATTTTATTCGTACCAAAAGCGATGTTGTATGCCGTTTAGTTGAACGCGAACTGTTCCGGCCTCATCATTCGGGTCAAAATACCAAAAACTAGGTTTTTAAGGGTTATCTGCCATATCTGCCTATACGGGTACTTGTCTTTCGCAGCCCAAATCTTGCGACAGAGGCTTCGCATCGAAAAATGGAGACCACTAAACAATGGAAGTCCTCATCAAGACGGCTTTTTGTGGGACCACTCCCTGAGCCTCTGTGGTCCTGAATATGGTTCATCGATCCCTTGCCAGAAATAGCATTTTTTCGAATTGAGCGATGTTATTGCTTGTTTTTACCTTACAATTAATGCGTATTAGATTATCAAGTGCGATGAAGACGATGATTTTGCTACCTAGAGTCCAACTTGACTATATTATACCTTTTCTAGCTGTTTCAAGGGTTATCTGTTCGACGATAAAGTGCGTAATCTTTTGTATCATTGTATGCATGGCATCAGGAATCGTCTATAATAGGTATTTCTTAAGGCTGAATTCAATGATTTGGTTATACGTACCCCTGTTTTATATTTCATGACTTTTCATGGGTTATCAATGAGGTTAGGGTCAGGGTGAACCCGATTTCCAGAATAAAGTCTGTCCAGTTGTTTGGTTACGTATTGTGTACAGGTCACCAAGAATTGTTTACATAGTTTTTCCGGTTGGCTGAATACGAGAACTTAATTATCTAGGGACCAACATAAATAGTTGATACGTTGTCAGTTGTTTTCGGCGGGTTTAGGGTCGACAAGGTTTTAGGCTTTTCAATGGGTTTAGAATTCAAGAGACGTTATGATTGTATAGTCATCAAGCCCAACCTGTTACAGGCTATTAAACAAATAACTGAAAAAACTAAACCACGCTCGCTCCGTTTCACTTTCGCTTGCGTGTCACTAGTAATACGAAATATTTGCCATTCCATAAAATTATGAAACAAAATGTGGGTGGAAAAATATTTACTTTCGGGTAGGCATATTTTACCCGCAAGTAACTTTTTTATCTGCGGGTAATTTGTTTACCTGCGAGTAATATTTTTACCTGTTTACCTGCGAGTAATTTTGCCCCACCTGCAGGAAATTTTTGTATGCGAGTAATTTCGCCCTACCTACGAGTAATTTTCCCTTACCTGTAGGTAATTTTTCCCTACCTGCTGGTAATTTTGTCCGTCCTGCAGGTGATTTTTTGGCGTGCGAGTAATTCTACCCTGAATGCAGGTAACATTTTTTACCTGCGAGCAATTTTTCCCGGTGAATGTACACTATATGCCCCCCTCCCCGACGAAATTGCTAAAATTTCCTATATCGGGTAATTTAGAGCGCTGAACACGATTGTGATAGCTATTTGAACCCTAAGCCCACAGATAGCTCAGTGTGATACCTTAGTTTTCACGCTTACGGCATATAAAACATTGCAAGGAATTTCGTTTTGAATATCAACTAGTTGAGTTGTTAAGACAACATGCTCTCACGCGGGAACTCAAAATTCAATTCCGTTCCGGGGTTTCTGGTTTTCACTCATTACGCTTTGCTGCGTTTCTTTTCTTCCTTTATGACCATTTTAGTGCTCCTGAATTGCTTGTGCACCCATACTTTCGTAGTCGTTCGACAAGCACGGATGCAACCGTCTTGTCATATTTTTATACGCTACACTTTATACTTTATATATGCACTTTTTAAACGACATTCTACTGTTTACTAGGGACATGGAAAAAAAGGGAATTGGAAGTGCCGCCGTTAGGGTCGACATACTTTATGAGTATGGGCCTCTCACGTCATAGCTCGGGGCCTCACATCATTGTTCGGGAGACCTCATATCATAGCGCTGGCCCTGAGGAGGAGGAGGGAGCACATGTTTTATATGATCTTGCCCTTCCCCAATCTCATGAATTTTGAGCAATGACCATCAATTTATTCCTAGGCAGGGATAGCTCGGTGAAACTAGTACAGGTGTGTCACCATTTGTGGCGAGAGCCAGTGGGTGGTCGTAC
This sequence comes from Trileptium ribeirensis, assembly GCA_030248225.1. NCBI lineage: Eukaryota > Metazoa > Nematoda > Enoplea > Enoplida > Thoracostomopsidae > Trileptium > Trileptium ribeirensis. Next base: position 6,206 of record JASANE010004702.1, read on the forward strand.
CCCTTTCCCCAGTTCGTTATTGGTGCTCCACAATTTACGACTGCACGAAATCTTTTTTCAACAAGCTATCGTTAATTTTACTATTTTGAGGTGACCCCACAATGAGAGGGTGCCCCAGTTGAAATTTTCCAAAATCAAATCAAATATGGCTAGTCGTGTAGATTTTGACAACGGTAGGACTGATGCTGCAATAATTTTTTTAACAGTTCATTTACATTTTACTTAATGGCTCATTAAAGATACGGTATTATGATTCGGAAAAGTCGATTATATTTATTTCATGGCATGCAACAAAATGACTACAGATAAACTACTTTTGCATTTAATTAACCGTACGGCTATTCATTTAACCAACTTTATGGATATTTATTACTAATGACTATTTTTTTAAATTTGAAAATCGCAACTCCTCAATGTTCATACATTGGGGAGAAGGAGATTATTCCTCACGAAGGCTCTAGCCCCTCGGGTAATTCTCCACTAGGAAGGTTGCCCGATTACGTCCCCCCTCCCGCGCCCAAGGCACACGGCAAATTTCAATCAAATCGGCAAAAATCGGGGAAAATGGCTAAAATGGAGGGAAACTTTTATCCCAGAAAATTTCGCAAATTTATCCCTTCCCCTGACAACGTCCCTCCCCCAACAACCGCTTGGTCCCTCATCACCCTGGGAGGCCTACGACTCCCCCTCCCATAAGTATCGGCTTTCCCAGTGTTACCTCGAACCTCCTGCATGTATGCCAACGTTGTCAGTTTCAACGAAAATAGGTCACAAACAAGAATAAAATATAAAATACATAACACTGCTCAGAAAGTAAGTTTATAAAAGACATATAACGTCTAATTGGTGCGAGAAATTTGAGCTACTCTGCTAAATAGCTGGGTAGGCTAAATGCCTACTCGTATTCCAAAAATAAGATAAAAATTTAACCCATCTCTTATTTTAGAATGCTATAACAAAAACGCCAATTTCTCCAACCTGCGAGTAAAACAACAATACCGGCAGGTAAAAAAAATAACCCATATGTAAAAATTACCCGCGGGTAGGAGCTAACTTCATTTAAGAATACGGGCCCTGAGTTCAAGCTGTTGCGCATTTTAACTGTATATCTATTATGAATTTGATCTAATGTTCAACACAAAACTACATTTATATAATATATGTTGCGAAATATTTCGAAACTGTTGTTCATATTAAATTCATTGTACAAATCAAACATAAACTTCGAACTTTTGAACGATAAATGCGTTAAAACTTAAGTTTACACAAACAACTATAGCTATGCGTGTATTGCATGTTTGTAAGTGTACTCAAACGATTCGCAGTAGAAATGCATATTAAAGTAAACAAGCTTTGAAAGTATGGTTGAAACGGTAGTATATGCTATAACAGTAGATGAAAAATGGGGGTTTTACCCCCACCGTCCGGAGGAGGTTGGGGTGATGAGTCATCATATTATTGTTCTGTTCTGTTTACTAACGCATATGTTTATATCAATATGTTACTGTGGTCTCTCTATATGCATGTTTTATTATACATTATTGTCTATTACATATTCCATGTTTGCATGTATGTATCTACGTACGTGTGTTGTTTGTATATTAAATTATTAACTTATAAACACATACTGTGATGTTTTTGATAATATATATGGTTGATGAGGACTGTTTCTTGTTTATTATTGGGCAAACACATTGCAAATGATAAAGCTATAAATAAATGATCTATGACTGATATCACACTGGCCAAAAATATTTCGAAATTACCCTTTTAAGAATAAGAATGGCTATAAACATAAAGATGGTTTGGTTGTTACATTAAGTCTGATTATTGTTTCCTGGTGATGAGTCATTTATGTGTATGTGATGAAATATGGTGGTCACACCATTTAATATTCATTGGATTTTGCAAACTCATTGATAGCAAAGCAGGTTGCGCATTATTTCAACACATTGGTGTGTTTTGAAAAGTGTCCCACTTAAAGTTATGATATGACATGTACTCCGAATTTGCACCTATAAAAGCGATCAGAAATGTTGAAGACGTTCATTTATCGAGTTTATTTCGGTGTTGTGTTGTGTTGTGTTTCTAAGATGCTATAATTTCGAATTTACACTAGCTTTTGTTTCTAATTTTTAACATAAACTCCATATCATCGCTCCTCTGCTTTTAGGACGTTATATTCAAGCTTTTGTCGCAAAACTGGTGTTTTGACATTCCCGTAAGTGTGTAATATTGTTTTCCACTTTATGGCGGGAATTCGCACGTCCGTAGTGGTGTAATGACGTTTCCGGTTTCTTTGCACACTTGTAAGGGCGTGATGGTGTTTTCGGCATTTTAGCACATCCGTAAGGGCATAATAGTGTGTTAACACACCCGTAAGGGATATGCGCTATTTTCGGGAGGAAAACAAATTGCTTATTTTCAGCAATTTAACACGTCCGTAGTATTGTACTCCTTTGGACTGTCGAGCAAGGGGGGCGCATATAATGTATTGGTTTTTTCGCAAAGCTGGTGAAAATCCTGCATACCTACCAGCGTGTGGTTTTGTCGTATAGTATATGAAGCGATGTAAACATAATTTTTGGTCATTCTAACGCAAGGCAATAGTGTTGTTTTCGATATTGTAATATACGCGTAGGGGTATAGTGTCATTTTCTGTATTTTAACACTACTGTAATGGTTTAATATTGTTTTCGACTGGGTAACATATCCGTCGGGGCGGTGCATTATTTTCCACAGAGAATGCAAGCTTTGGTGGTGTAGTGTTGTTTTCGATATTTTAACATACCCGTAAGGGCGTAATAGTGTTTTTAGCAGTTTAACACACCCGTAAGGGCGTAACAGTGTTTTCAGCACTTTAGCACACCCTTAAGGGCGTAATGGTGTTTTCGGCTTCTTAACACACCTGTAAGGGCATAATAGTGTTTTAACAAACCCGTAAGGGACATGCGCTATTTTCGGGAGGAAAACACATTCGTTGGGATTGTACACTATTTTGGAGGGGGTAGCACTCCCGTAGGGGTTATACATTATTTTCAGCAATTTAACACGTCCGTAGTATCTTATTGTATCCGTCGTATATATTGTATTCCTTTGGACTGTCGAGCAAGGGGAGCACATATAATGTATTGGTTTTTTCGCAAAGCTGGTGAAAATCCTGCATACCTACCAGCGTGTATTTTTGTCGTATAGTATATAAAGGGATGTAAACATAATTTTTGGTCATTCTATCACTTACGTTAGTTCAGAACGGTTGTTCATATTATTCAGCTCTCTTACTTCAGCGCGTAATACTAACACAATATTAATAAGCTATAATAATCTCTTAAAAGTAACAATGGTTTTCATTTGTGATATATGTGGAATGACATTCACTCGTCGCGATCACATGGCAAGGCACAAGCAATCACAGTATGGTGATTCGCAAGTGTTCAAATGCAGTCAATGCGATTTGGAGTGCAACCGAAAAGATAATCTAATACGTCATATCAAGCGGTGGCATGGACTTCAACAACCGAGCGCAGTGGTGCAAAAGCGAAGTGTTCCATCAACGTCAGCAGCACAACAACGATTGAATGTGCAGGCAAAGAATCCGGAACAAGCTGATACAGCAAGTTGTCAACCACCATCGAAACTTCGACGTGTTGAAGATGACCTCGATAAATGGACGATTATGGCGAACAATATAAACGGGCGCAAGCAGCAGACAACATTGGTGGAACAAACAGAATCAATCGACGTATGTCAATGGATCACCGCACTCAAAGGATATATTCGCAGTTACTACATGGCATGTAGTAACGATGTAATTAACGATCTTTCAACGTTCCTCAATCAATCAAGATCGATATTGGGAAAGCTAGTTTTTCGGCGACGACAGCATGGAGTCAAGTTGTGGATCAACGTTCAGTGCGTTCTCACAAAGCTCGATGGGTCGACCATGATAGCACATTTTAACGCAAAATCACGATCGATACTACCAGGATCAAACGTACCGGATGAAATTGCAGATATTTATCAAGAAACCACCAAGAATTTCGAGGATTTCGAAGCTACGCGGATCAGGTTGGATTCTACAAGATGTGAAACATGCTGATGTTCATATCAGCATCTACCGACCCCTAAGAGCGTCTTCATACCAGCAACTTCTAGCGTCAATTCGAAACAAGCATGCGGCTCTCAACATTCAGAACAACGACAACAAATGCTTCTTGTGGTCGGTTTTGGTTTTGGTTGGTTAAACCGTTGGATTACAAGCAACACGCGGAACGAGTTAGCAACTACGAACCATTTGCGGAAGAACTCAATATGGATGGAATCGAATACCCCGTCAGGCTTCTCGAGATACCACGAGTCGAGCTGCAAAACAATATAGCAGTCAACGTTTACGGATTGGAGGATGGCGATATTTACCCACTATACATTTCAAAGACTCTACACCAGCAATATATTCATCTCCTATTATACAAAGGACATTACTGTTTGGTATGCAGCTTGGATGCATTATTACATGATCAAAGACGACATAAGACAAAGAAATATTTTTGCGACAAGTGTTTAATTCCATGCTACACCAGGGAACAACGCGATGAACATGTGAAACAATGTCGCAACGACCAACCATCTCGCGTGCAAGCCCCCCTTCCGAACTCAACTCTCGAATTTCGCAACCTTCAACGCATGCAACCTGCACCATACGTTATTTACGCGGACTTCGAATATATACTACAAAAAATTGATTCATGTGAACCTTCATCTACTACATCATACGCTAGCGTATATCAGCGACATACCCCATGTGGATATGGTATAGTGGAAGCGTTTGGGTGCTGTTACAACATGATCAAAATTGGAGACCCCATTGTATATCGCGGTGACGACGTGGTCAAGAAATCAATGTGATAGAACTCCCAACATCGTTCCAAGAACATCATATGAACAACCAAAAATCAATCACAATGACAGATGAAGATCGTATCAATCATAGGGATGCGACAAAGTGTTATCTATGTGGTGGATGGTTGACAAAAGACGACAAAGCTAAGGATCATTGTCATCTTTGCGGACGATATCGTGGTGCAGCACACCTCAAATGCAACATCGGATACCGATTCACTCGCGACGTCACAGTATTTTTTCACAATCTTCGACGATACGATGGACATTTGATAATGCAAGATCTCCGAGCGATATGTAAGGAGATGGGTCTCGAAATCGAATGTATCGCAAAGGGAATGGAGGACTACATGACGTTCTCAATCAAACGGAAATCAAAGAAAGGCAAGAAGGGACGACAAGTTAGCGGTGACGGTGGAAACAAAAACCCTTTTATATTGGATACAGCAGATGATGAGGGCAATGATGATGATGAGGAATGTTGGGATGAAGATGTTGATGGGGTGGACTTTATATTGGGCAATGACGACAAGGAAGACGAACAGGAAGAAATTGGATGGAAGATTCGATTTGTTGATACGTTTCAATTTCTCACCGCATCGTTACAATCACTTACCAGCAACTTGAAAAAGAATGGCACCGATGCATTCATTGCTACGAAGAAATCATTTGGTGACAAAATCGATCCAATGGTACGTAAAGGTGTCTACCCCTACGAATACATGGACAATGAGGATAGATTTAACGAAATGTCACTACCCCCAAAGTCAGCGTTCTATTCATCTCTCAATGGCGACAGCGTCAACAATGAGGATTACATATATGCTCAAACAGTGTGGAAGACGATGTGGATCAACAACATGGGCGAGTACCACGATCTATATCTCAAAACGGACGTTTTACTATTATGCGATGTGTTCGAGAACTTTCGAAGATTTGCAATAAATAAATACCAACTCGAACCGGTTCATTACATCACACTCCCCAGTTTCGCATTGGATGCATGTCTCAAGTTCACCGGCGTCAAATTGGATCTTATAAACGATGGCGACATGTATGCCTTCTTCGAAGAAGGCATACGCGGTGGGGTGTTGGTAATTTCATACCGATATGCGAGGGCAAACAACCCCTATATCGGCGGATACGACCCATCACAACCCAGCAAGTACATCATATACCTCGATGCAAACAATTTATATGGATGGTCGATGGTACAGAAGTTACCATGTGATACATTTAAATAGATGTCGCGCAATGAGAATGAGACAATTGATTGGGCATCAGTTGATACTAATGGTGACACTGGGTATATATTGGAAGTGGACTTGGCGTACCCCGATGAACTCCACGATTTACACAACGATTACCCACTCGCACCGGAACGTCTGAATATCACGTGCGATAAGTTATCATCGTATTGCACGGTGATCAAGCAATCACTCAACGTCACAAATTCGACAGTGCAAAAGTTGGTACCAAACCTTAATAACAAAAAGTACTACAAAGTACATATTCGCAACCTACAGCAATATCTAAATCTCGGAATAAAACTTACAAAGGTACACCGTGTTGTATCATTCTTTCAATGGGTGTGGATCGGGCGGTATGTCATGTTCAATACAGAAATGCGAAAGGCGGCGACTAGTGATTTCGAAAAAGTTCTTTACAAACTTCTCAACAATTCGGTGTTTGGTAAAACAATGGAGAACGTGAGGGGCTACGTTGATGTGCACCTAGTCGCGGACAAAAACGATACACGAAATTAGTTGCAAACCCCCGATATTCAATGTCGTCAATCTTTAAAGAAGACCTCGTTGCAGTCAAGATGCATCGCAAGACGGTCAATTTATGCAAACCTATTTATGTCGGTTTTACCATTCTAGACCTTTCAAAAACCCTTATGTATGAATTTCATTACGGTTACATGAAAGAGATGTATGGAAACCAATGTCAACTCCTTTTTACGGATACAGATTCATTATGGTATCAAGTCAACACCAATGACATTTACGACGATATGGCACACAACAATTCATTCTTCGATACAAACGACTACCCGATGGATCACCCACTTTATTCAACAGTTAACAAAAAGGTATTGGGAAAGATGAAAGACGAAACGGTGGGGATCGCAATAGAAGAGTTTGTGGGATTGCGTTCCAAAATGTACAGTATCAAATGCGGGGATGAAGAGAAGAAGCGGGCAAAAGGGATTAAAAAGGCGGTTGTGAAGAATGAACTTAAACATCAAAACTACGTGGATACATTATTGAATAGCAGCAAGCTGCGACACCAGATGAACATGATTTGGTCGAATAAACATTTATTGAACACAGTTACATTGAACAAGACTAGTTTATCGGCTTTTGATGATAAAAGGTACATTCCGAACGACGGAGTTACATCTTATGCTTATGGACATTGTGATATAAAGTTTCTAAACTTATTGGAGTGTATGCATAATCATGAGTGAAACAGTGAATATTTGTGTATTATCGTACTAGGTGCTATATCTATGATTTTATGTCATGCGTTATATGTATTGTTTTAATAAAATGTGTTATCAACCTTGTTATTTCGCTCGAGCTGATATAGACAACCTGCGCACTGGAAGGTGTTAAACATGCAGGAATGTCTTAAAAGCTACTGTTGTTTTCATAACATATAGTTGCAATGGATGACAAGCTAATGCGTCATTCACGTTAATATGTGTGCAGTTACTGCACACCGCAGACAGTATGGTCGCCACCAATGCACTCAAGTCAATTTGGGTGCAATGGTAACGCCGATAGCGCCCTCCGTGCAATGGTAATTCCGGTAGCTGTTGTAAGCTCAATTGCTGAAACGATGGCACGTGGTTATGCATTGGTATTATACGTTACATTGATGCCGTGTATTTGAAACGACTGTTGCATTTTAAGGGGCAAAGGAAGTAGCAGTTTACTTGCACGAATACAATAGCTTTGTTCAATATTCGTGCAATGCTCGTGACCATTGCTCCCATTAGAGCAATAATGTTTCGAAAAACGTACGACTGAGAAAGGGTGCCCGCCAAAACAAGTGTCCAGTCACTACAAGTGTTGTTATAGTTCTATCAGCCGCGGTATTGGTTTGAACTCATGCCTTAGTCTAATTGAGTGCCGCTTTATTGTTTAGGCCAATGTTTTGGTAGAGCATCGGTTATTTGGTTTGACATCTTTGTGATGGTAATACGGCAATTATACTCTTTTTTGTCACGCAGTCCACAAGCTCACAGCATAACCAAGATGCTGGCCTCTCCGATATAAATGCAACCTTACGGCAGCCACGAACAAATATCAATAGCGGCGATGTAGCACAAGTTTGATACAAGTGTCGACACATTAAGCACCAAGTGTATCGGTTTGAAGCAACTGCCTAATTATATGTGAATATTAATGTGTCGACCCAACGAAAGAAATAAATCAGAGTATTGGTAGTCCTGTATGGTTGCACTGCCCTCATTTGGCATTAAAGTTTATAAAGACATAGAAACCTGAAACATTGACCGTTATAAGACATACAAATGACCGTTTGTAAATGCTTGTTAGTCTTAGTAGCAGCTTTTGTGAGGGGTTTTGGCACAGCTATGGTGCTACGAGCGACGACTAACAAATGTTTTGTTTTGAAGAGACACTTTGTTGCCTTTATATTTGGCTCTGAAGTTAGTAATTTCTGCATTAAAATTTAAGCAAAATGTTGAAATTTGATATATCCGAAACTTCTAAGCAACTAATATAAAATTATTTCACGTTTTTTGTGCGTACCCATAGTTTTTGTAGTAGCATCATCTGCTTATAAGAAAATATAGTGAGCATATACCTAGCAACATTACTATAAATTGACGGCCATGCGGATTAAGTCATCCATGTGACTATAAAAGTAGGCGTGTGAACACGAAAAGACATTTGGACACATGAACAAAATTTGACAGACATAGAACGCAACGTTCAGGAATAAAATCACAATATAATAAAAACACAATCTATATTGAGAATAACTCAAAACAAAAGTTCTATGTGATTGTCCCTTATTTCAAGAGGCGTTATGTACTACTCATATGGTAACACGTGTCTTAAAAATACGCACCACGTCGGCTGTTTCCAACATATTGATTATGAAATTTTTTGCTTGGAAAAACCTTGTGACATTATGGCTACTAGGAGATGAGATAAAGGGGTTTTCAGGTTTGAAATCATCACATCTTGCCCTTGGAGGTATATTATTTTAGCTTTGAATCTTAAAAATGGCTCACACAAAATTTATTTACAACCCTAAATTTAGAAGAATTATTATTTAACGGTGAAACATGCTATGTGCCTCAAAATCGAGCCAACAACGGTAACATTTAAGGAAAGAAAATAATACGCCATTTCTAATACATTGAAAAATAAGAATATTATGAGCAACATCACAAAATTTAAGTGTAATCGTTCTGTTACCATCACAACATATCAAAATACAACAGCCGCTGGCTTTAACAATAAAACGGCACTCATTAAAATTAAACACGACTTCAGAGCATTCCTCAGCTGATAAAACTATAACAACACGTGACTGGACACACTTGTTTTCTCGGGCACCCTTTCTCACTCGTACGTTTTTCTAAACATTATTGCTCTAATGGGTGCAATGGTCACGAGCATTGCACGAATATTGAACAAAGCTATTGTACTCGTGCAAGTAAATTGCTACTTCCTTTGCGCCTTAAAATGCAACAGTCGTTTCAAATACACGGCATCAATGCAATGTATAATACCAATGCATAACCACGTGCCATCATTTCAGCAATTGAGCTTACACCAGCTACCGGAATTACCATTGCACGGAGGTGCTATCGGCGTTACCATTGCACCCAAATTGATTTGAGTGCATTGGTGGCGACCATACTGCCTACGGTATGCAGTAACTGCACACATATTAACGTGAATGACGCATAAAGTAGATTTATTATGATGCATCTAATGTTGCTGGGTTTTCTACGGCTTCGAAATTATATCATGAGGCTCGTAAACGTGGTGTAAATGTTAAGTTAAAAGATGTACAAGACTGGTTACGAGCACAAGAATCACACACGTTAGATAAACCCCGAAGACTCAGATTTAAGCGACGACGCACAGTTATGAAAGGATTGCGTGATCTTTACCAGGCTGATTTGGCGGATATATCAAATCTTTCAGCGTATAACGACAGTTTCAAGTACTTAATAGTTGTAATTGACTGCTTTTCAAAGTATGCATGGGTTGTTCCAGTGAAAAATAAAACAGCACCCACAATTCTCAAAGCACTGAAACAAGTATTTGAAACAAGTAAACCCGAAAATTTTCAAACCGATAATGGTAAAGAGTTTGTAAATAGTTTAGTTTATGACTATTGTAAAACTAAAGATATTAATGCATACACTGCTAAGAACAAAGAAACTAAGGCAAGTATGGCTGAGCGTTTTATACGAAGTCTTAAGGGCAAAATTTACAAGTTTCTTACAGCAAATAACACGACACGATATATAGATAATATATATTGCATAGAATATATATTGCAGTCATTCGTTGATAGCTATAACAACACCGAAAATCGCTATGGATATGTTCCTTCCAAAGTGTCTGTAGATAATGAAGAAGAAATACGAGATAAATTATTCCCGGCTGACGACATTGAAGTACGATATAAATTTCAACTCGGAGACGTTGTGCGCATCAGTAAAGAACGTACACCATTTGAACGTGGTTTCAATCAGCTTTGGTCGCGTGAAGTATTTACAGTCAATAACCAACCTCCATTCAACCCTCCGGTTTATGAGATAAATGACGCAAATAATGAAACCATTTTAGGTAGGTTTTATACTCAGGAGCTTCAAAAAGTTTATGTTGCAGATGATAAATATAAAATTGAGAAAATAATACGTAAGCGCAAGACAAAGAAGGGTACAGAGTACCTAGTCAAGTGGTTGGGGTACCCCAACAGCATGAATTCATGGGTACATGAACGCGATTTACGACCTATGTAGGGGTACACAGGGGTACCTACAGAGGCAATGAATACGGATATGTGGGACACATAGGGGTACAGAATGAGGTACACATGGGTACATAATAGGGGTACAAAGCGTTAAGCAGAGGTATAAAATACGGATATATGGGTACATAGGGGTATAAAATAGGATACACAGGGATACAGAATAGGGGTACACAAGGGTACATAATGGGGGTACACAGGGGTACAAAATGTGGTTACACAGGGGTACATAATAGGGGTACAAAGTTCTTAAAAAGGAATCATTGTTAACTTACATAATCATGGAACATGTATGTGTCCACTGTAATCGTGCTTACACTACTCGTCAGCATTTGCATAGACATAAGAAAACTTGTAGAGGTGAACCGAAAACTATGTTAGCAATATGTCAAGTTGACGTTCAAAGTTGTACTACTGACAGCGGTACAATACTTTTACCTCTCGAATTACCGTTCACGTGCGTTATAAGTGGTCAAACAGGTAGCGGAAAGACTCTATGGATATATCGATTACTCAAACACAATATTTTCGATGGTAAAATAGATAAAATTTTGTACTGTTATAGTATGTTTCAAGATATTTATGGTAAAATGCTGAAAGAAATAACAAATTTGGAGGTTTACGAAGGCACACCCACAGAGTTTCTTACTGGTAACATACAATTTGTATACTCGATGACTTAATGATTGACGCTGCGAATGACAAAAAGTTGGCGGCAGCATTCTCTAAAATGCGACACAACAAACTGAGTACAATATTTGTAACCCAAAATTTATACCATGAAGGTAAGTATATGCGAACCATTACACGCAACGCTCAATATATGGTGTTGTTTCCAAATTTTCGGGACCAGTCAATGATTAATACACTGGGAAGGCAAATGTGGCCTTCAAAACCTCACTTTATCGCAAGCCAGTTTGAGCAAGCAACGACGGAACCGTTTGGATATTTGTTTCTTGATTTAAAACCAGCAACGGAAACTGTATTGAGAGTGAGACAATGTATATTCCCCGACAATGAGCAGTTGTTTGTATATTCTTAAAAAGGATAAAGATTTCTAAATTTTTAAAATGTCTCGAAATATTGAACGTAATTTACCAGCGTTAAAGTTTCTTGGTGCATCATCGTCGAAAGTAATTACAGCTGTGATTAAATTAGCACCACTTTCTATGATTCACACATTCGCGGAGATTGCGTATAACATAGTACAAAACACCAAAACCAAACGTAAAGGTCTTAAGAGCATTGCAGGTAAACGCATTTCGGTTTCAAGAAAGAACAAGTTGCTTAAACCTACTGTTGTAAAATATTTAATTAATTATTTCAACCAGCATTATGGCACGTAAAATGGCGGTAGTACCGGTAAGTTGGTTGGATATTATGAAAAATAGTGGATTGCAGGATAAAGTACCAGTTAGAAATGAAGTAGCTGTTTATGAAACAAGAGAAAAACCCGACTAGTCACTGATGTTTCCTAAAAATTTACGAAATAAAGCTAAATTGATGTTGAACAATACTAAAGATTTAAAATTGAATGACAACAACCTAGTAATCTACCCAGATAAAACTGTTGGTTCCAATATTTTTGATTTGGTCAAATACTTTGTCTCAGATGTCAACTCTTCACCCCCTCGACCTCTTTATTCTGAAAAATTTGAAACGCTACTAGGCAGTGTACTCCTATCAGCATTTGGGAGGGGTATATGGCTCATTTACGTTAATTTGTGTACGCCGTGACTTAGCTATGTCCTAATAGTGGGCGCTGACTGTCCGCATGTCCGCGTAACAACGTTGCTTGGACGACGGACATATGTGACAGTCTGCCGGGACTGTGTGGATTTTTTTATCAGTCAGCGCTGACTATATGTCTAATAGCCAGAAAAAGTATAGATATCGGTTGTATATATCTCAATGTATAAATGATGTTATGGGGCAATTTTATCAGCTGTCAACGCTGTAAATTTAAATTTTAGTAACTGTCAACGCTGTAAATTTAAATTTTGGTAGTTGTCAGCGCGGGAAATTCAAATTTTGGAGTTGTGAACTGTAAATTTAAATTTGGCACTGTCAGCGAGGAAATTCAAATTTTGACAGATATCAACGCTGCAAATTTAAATTTTGACAAGCGCGGGAAATTGAAATTTTGGAGTTATCAGCGCGGGAAATTCAAATTTTTGGAGTTGTCAGTGCGGGAAATTCAAATTTTGGAGTTGTCAGCGCGGGAAATTCAAATTTTGGAGTTGTCAGAGGGAAATTAAATTTTGGAGTTGTCAGCGCGGGAAATAAAAGTTTTGGCAGCTGTCCAGTGCGGTAAATTCAAATTTTGGCAGTTGTCCAGCGCGGGAAATTCAAATTTTGGCAGTTTTGCAGCGCGGGAAATTCAAATTTTGTCATCTGTCCAGCGCGGGAAATTCAGATTTTGGCAGTTGCCCAGCACGGAAAATTCAAATTTTTGCAATTGTCCAGCGCGGGAAATTCAGATTTTGGCAGTTGTCCAGCGCGGGAAATTCAAATTTTGGCAGTTGTCCAGCACGGGAAATTTAAAATTTGCGGTAGCTGTCCAGCAAATTTAAATTTGGCAGCTGCGCGGGATATTAAAATTTTGGCAGTTGTCCAGCGCGGGAAATGAAAATTTTGGCAGTCGTCCAGCGCGGGAAATTCAAATTTTGGCAGATGTGCAGCGCGAGAAATTCAAATTTTGGTATCTGCCAGCGCGGTAAATTCATATTTTGGCAGTTGTACAGTGCGGGAAATTCAAATTTTAGCACTGGTCCAGCGCGGGAAATTCAAATTTTGGCAGTTGTTCAGCGCGGGAAATTCAATTTTAGCAGTCACCAATGCGCGAAATGTAAATTTTGGCAGCTGCCTTGTGCGGCAGTAGTGCGCTGAGACTCATCTATTTGTCTAGTCCAGTCCGTCGTGACGCCCAGTCTATAAAACGCAACTAGCTCAGTAAATGCGGACAAAACAGATAGTCAGCCGTGACTGTTGATTGTCCCAACAAGCGAAACTAGACTGTTGAGACATAGCTAGGTCACGGCGCACACAAATTAACGTAAACCAGCCAATAAAAAGTAGAGCTGTGGAACATAAAACTAAATGGAGAACACTTTATTCTTAAAAAGGCATCAACCAATCAAAATCGAGCAGACAACTATATAAAGACGTGTATTTTCAAAAGCTGATCAGTCTTAGTTTGGCTTTCATTGAAATCGGTCGTGTCTTAAATTGTTACACAGCAGTACTAAAAAGCGGTATGGAACATACTAAATATTGTACTACGACCGACGGCACACAACTCGTATTATTTGGATCGGGATGGAGCGTGTTGAGCAACTTCAATGTCGTTAACAATCAACGGCATCAAATACAATTGTGTGGAGCAATGGTATCAAAGCGAGAAAGCGCGTTACTTCAACAACATGGAATCATGCAAAGAAATAATGGCGACTTTCAAACCGTCACAGCAGAAAAAATTGGGTCGTCAGATCAAAAACTACAATGCAGAAAAATGGTACGACAATGCGGCGTCAATAAAGAAAATGGGTCTGAAGGCGAAGTTTCAACAACAACCACATGTTCGAGCGGCATTAATCGGAACGGAAAACGCATTAATAGCGGAAGCGTCAGAATGGGATCAGTATTGGGGGATCGGCAAAAGTATCTACGATCAATCAAATCGCGATGTCTCGCAGTGGAAAGGACAAAACATTTTGGGTGGAGTTTGGATGGAAATTCGAGGCGAAGCGAAATAACTAATATGACAATAACTTCAAACATTGCATGCAGTGTCGACTTGTTATATTTATCAAGCCAAATCGATGCTTTTGATTATGATTTGTTTCGTTTCACAGGTGGTGTTTGGAAATTTAAACTTAGAGGCACAGTATTATTATTTTCAAATGGAAAGTTGGTATTGGTTGGCATCAAGTCAGAATGTGAAGGAAAAGTTATATTAGATACAGTGAGAAAAAAGTTACGGAAATTTGGTTATCTATGTTTTCCAGAATCTGAATACCAAATCGCAAATGTGGTTGGTTTGGTAAGAAGTGGATATGAAATAAACCTATCGCGTCTTTACGACTAACTAAGAGGTAGTTACCCCTTAATGTATGAAACCGAATTGCATAATAGCATGAAACTCACTTTATATAAAGGGGTTGCTTTGATTTTCAGTAGTGGCAATGCAGTAGTAACGGGTTGTAAATGTGTAAACGATTTTTATCTATCTTATAATACATTGTATAATATTCTTAAAAGGCTTCAATAAAATCTTATTATCAATAATGGAAGTTGTAGTTGTTTGTGACCTGAGCGAACCGGTTGTTGAGTTTCCGACAGCGTTTTGCGTTACCAAGGTAAGAGTGGTGGACATAGAACTACCAGATAAATATGTAAACATAGAGGGAGGTACCATTGACTACTTTAAAAACCAATCTTGGAAGCAATTTAAAGTTGAAAAGGGATACTATACAAGTGATAATCTATTATCATACCTTAGCATGTTTAGTACCAGTTTACAGTTAACCCAAGCTGTGATATGGTTAGTGTATATTTGCTAGATAACGCAGAAATAAAATTATTTTCTGAAATTCAGGAGTTGTTTGGCTTTTCGAATGCACACTTAAAAAATGGAAGACACACTGGGAATAAATGTGTGGATCTTGGAAGATACAAACCTACCTTTGTTATGAGCTCATTTGTAAAAGATCGATTAGTTAATGGAAGATATAAACCAATGTTACATGTAATATCAGCACCCAAAAATACTATATCGTTAGACTTGAATAACTGTATGTTTAAAGTGCTAGGTTTTGAGGTATTAGACTGTAAATTCAAACCCGTTGAGTTTTTTCAAGGAGCAAAAATGGTGATTACGTTACAGTTCTCGTAAAGTTCTTAAAAAGGACTAATGCAGTTGCTAAATATACGTCATGATGGCGCTACCTTTGTGCTTTAATTCGTCAAAACAGCTTAATGCAGTAGTAACAAAGAATATAAAGAAGAAAAGTCGTAAAAAGGATCGTAAGAACAGGGAAAGGAAAAGCAAACATGGCAAACGAATGCGGCGTCGAAAAACTTAACTGTCAGGGGAATCAATACCCCGTTCAGCAATCGATCATCTCAGCACAGCTGGTGGAAGTCGCAAGTGAAACAACGCTACCAAGCATTGATACGGATGATTCGTTTCGTTTTAAAATTGGTGAAAGTGCTTTTGATTTAGTTGATATATCAGAAATTTTTGCATATATTAAATTTCAAATTATCAAGGGTGGTGGCAAAGAGGTTAAGGACGCAAATTTTAAATTTATACCATGCAATATGTTTGGGTACGCACTTTTTTCTTCAGTTGAAATGAAAATTAATGGAGAACCAATAACCTTTAACCAAAAACATTACCCTTGCATGACGTATATATTGTACATGCTACATATGATTGAAGAGCAAAGAAAACAATATTTGGCAGGATGTCTTTACAAACACGATCAGACGTATATGTTTGATGACTTACAAGATAACGAAGGTTCTCCTTATAGGAACGCGTTGACTTCAATGTCACAAAAATGTGAACTTTACTTTCCTATCATTACAGACTCACAGTTAACACCGACTTATCTACCCCCAAAAATCAGACTAGAGTTTAAATTTACTCGAAGTTCACCATCATTGATATTATTGCATGAACCAGCTTATAAACTTTTAGTTCGAATAAACGATTTTAAACTTTATATGCCAAAAGCAAGGCTGACAAAACAAGCTCTTCGAATATCAAAATAAAATTTTACATAGTAGTGGGGTTAAATTCCCTAGTGTACGGTATAAGATTCAAACGCTTTCAGTAAATAAAGAATTGCAGAATGTTGATTGGACAATTTTTAAAGGAGCGCTACCCCGCAGGATATGCATTTGGGGATTAACACAAGAAGCTTATGCTCGTGCACCCAAATCAAATTTGTTTAAATTAAGCTTACCAGATATGACTAGCTTTACAGTATTTATGAACGACGATAGATACCTGTGTAATATATCTTTACCGTGTAAGGCTGGCAATGATATGAGATTGTTTTATAATACATTATATGTATTACACGGTAGAACAGAGAACTTGGGATTAACTGAAGTTGGTTTTCGACATGGTGCAGGTTATCAGATATTTTGTATTGATTTGAGCAAAGATCACAGTAGCGATTGCAATTATCTTTCAAACCCACCAGATGGACAATTGAGGCTTTCTATTGATTTTGCGGAAGAGTTAAAGAAGGCTGTTGTTATTTTTGCAATGGGAGAATTTACAGCTGAATTGAACATAAACTCAAATAAAGAAGTATTTTGGAATAAAATGTCTTAAATAGCTTTAGAAAACAGGTGAATCAACCATGGATAACAAACGTTTTATTACATTATATGTTGTGTTACTTGTAGCTGTTGTTGTGGAGACGGTTATATTGTTCATAAGTGTAAAACGTAATACTATTACTACGTGGAACCTCGAAAATTGTACGAAAACATTATGCTACAACGATTTTACAAACGGATCAAGCGAAAATGGAACCCAGCAAATGGTTACGATGCCAAGTGGATTAACAAAACGTCGTCAAATCTACATTTCAACGTTCGACTCAAACCACCTAAAGGTCTTAAATGGGGCGCATATATGGTTTATCTATTCAACGTGTTTGAACATTTGTTTATGAAACTATCGACACCATATCAACACGGACTCATATTGGTACAATCGGTTGGGATTTATCGCGGATATACATTCAGCAACCATTATATGGGAGCAAGATTTATGAAACATCTCGCAACATACGATTTGGACAAAGTGCTTCGTCAACGATACATTGGAATCAACATTCGCGAGGCGTATCAATAATGGATCAGTATGAGCGCAATACTTATCTTCA
This sequence comes from Trileptium ribeirensis, assembly GCA_030248225.1. Classification (NCBI taxonomy): domain Eukaryota; kingdom Metazoa; phylum Nematoda; class Enoplea; order Enoplida; family Thoracostomopsidae; genus Trileptium; species Trileptium ribeirensis. The sequence goes on from JASANE010004702.1 coordinate 24,046, forward strand.
AAAGGAGGTTGCTTATTGGCAAAAGCAGGTGGATGAGATTAGACGTCAATGTGAAGCAACAGGCGAATATATAGACGGGCTATCGAAGGAGGAAGAAAATTTTATCAAGGTTAAACGACGACGACAAGCGGTGATAAAGGCATTTGAGTTCATAACGAAGAACGAAAACAATTTTAAACAGTCTTTGTATGAATTATCATTATCGTACCCTATGTTGTATGTTGAATATTATCATGATATTATTAAATTGTGTAATATGTTTGATGTGAAGTAAAAAACATAATGGTAGCGACACCGTGTATACGGTATAAAGCCATCTGATGATTCCCTTGGCAGGGATGAAATGTTTTAAAAAGGCTGTACATTGCGTAACTCTAAATCAGTTTTGACTTTGGATCGATTATGTTTCTCCACTTCAGCAAACACTTTGTAAGTGGTGATACTGATCATGTTGCTGCCGGAAATTCACGTCTCATAAACGACTACGATGCAAATGTGTTAGAAACGGTATTCAAGGGTGATGATCATTTCAAGCGACAAGATAAGAGAGTTGAGCACTTTAAGACGTTCAACAGGGTAATTGGTTACCGCGGTTGGTCAGGTGAACCAGGCTACATACTATGTTTGGTTACAGAAGGTAACGTTGTGACAACAGCATTCGTCTACGTCCAAGCCGTCCACACTCGGCAACGAAAGTATCAAGTGATACATCAGTATGGTGCTAAACGGGTGTAAATGAAGATATTGTATTTGTAAATATTTATGTTTTGCTGTATATGTTGTGTGTATATGTTTATATATGTGTATGTATTATGTAATGTTTATATGTTTATATATTATACTTCATCTGTATTATTGTGTATGTAATTTTCTCAATAAAGAAAAACAAAACGTAGCGGTAGCCTATAGCTGCCTGATGAGGCCCGTGGTACGGTCGAAACATTTGACCCAGCAATATACATCAAATTAAGTCCGCTTATTACAGTGTTAATGTATAGCAAAATCCAACTTAAAGTTATATGTATGTTTATATGTGTATGTATTTATATATGTGAAGTAGACAAGTATACCAATACATATGTATGTCTGCGCACCTATGTACATACAATCAACCCTCACATGACTCATCACCCCAACCTCCTCCGGAGGGGGGTAAAACCCCCATTTTTCATCTACTTATAACAAAAGTAAGTCGTAACACCATTATAATTTGAGGGTTACACATTTGTCGGTAGTCTCTCTTATTTAAGTATAACGTGTAGTAAATGGCTGTTTCCAGACAGTGCAGCTGTTATTAACTATTGGAAAGACTTTATAACCCCAGTGTTTGTAACTACTAAGCATTGTCAATCTTGTAATATAACAAATTTTACAACTTATTGGATGGTTTTAAAATCGGACTTTCAACTTGAAACTATATTGAAAGGACAGCTGTTCATTGTTGCTCCAGAAAATGAGGAGACGTCGAAAAGCTGTGTCTGTACACTGAAACTGCACTATTAGCCATATGCTATAGTGCTAGTAAGTGGTGGTTGACGGAAAAATATGCACAATCTCTGAAATACGTTGTAACAGCTGAAAATGTAAATGTTATTATCGAGCGGAATGTAGATTGTAGTCATCAAATAAATTGCAATAAGTCAATTTTAATATCAAAAAAATTTTGCTAGGTACAAAATGGAAGCTATGCGAGTGCAATTTCCTTTCTTTTATTCATTGGCTATAACAGCGCATAAACTTCAAGATCAGCCTTTAGAAATATGGTGTAGACGTGGTAAGCCAGTATTGGTTTTCCAAAATAGAGACTTCCATTGAACTGCATCGGACAGCACTATGTCGGATGTTTTTGGGTTTGCAATGGAGAAATTTATGATGTGAGTAAACTGTGCCAAAAAACATTTTCATACACGAAAGAGAATTCCGATGACTGATTCGGAGCTTGTACATATTCGGTACCAAAATTGCTAATAGATGTTTAAGGGGTTTCCTTATCCTGATATATAATTACTTTTTGTCATGACTTCAGTGTTTTCTGGCTGTTTTAGGACCTACTTGTTCCAGTTGCTGGCGTAAATTTACAAACTAAAAAGAAAAATAAACCTCGAAGAAACTATACCATATCGCAAAACCAGATTTTTAGAATACAATGCCATCGTGATGACAACTTTTTATTCAATCGGTCTGCGTACATACGCAGTAACATTTGCACGTGACTGCTTCAGTGGACCGTGACACCGGATAATATTATCATTCACAAGCCAGCCAAACGATAAGCAATCGCCGTCCCACCAGAAGGGGAAATTGTGTAGCGTATACGAACCTAAAATACAACCTTGTAGCAATCTTTGTTTAAAACGTTTTCTGACATGATCAGATGGCCAGGGGGTCGTTTCTAACTGAAGCGTTACCGGAGACGAACAGATCACCTAGATTTGCTTTTGTCACACTTAACGTTATCCAGACTAGTGTTGGGAATAGTTGCCGTGAAATTATGCGGCCGGTCGGCAAACCAGCTGGCCGGTATACCGGCTGGTCGGTGAGTTTTCTGGATAGTATTTACTGGTATTTTTAACTTCTAAAAAATTATGTTTGCAAAATTTTTCTATTATATTTTCGTGAAACCTTAATATTTCATTCCAGATGTGCACGAAACATTTTTGCCCATATTGGTTCTCCATGTTGTCATAATTACTATGTTGTTTTTCAATATATATTCATTCAAATTCATCCACAACGTGTAAAATCGCAAAGCTCTTTACGCTACAGTTTCCTTTATATACATGTAAATGGGGCGAGGCAATTTTGCTACCCCGCCGGTTGTTAAAAGGGCGAGAGGAGACATTTTAGTGTTTAGAATTCTGAGCGGGTTATACGTGCGACCAGCAGGATTTTATTAATGTACATATAAAATAAAAAACAAAATTTATTTATATAAATCACATAAAATCAATCGTACTTAATAATGCCGTCATATATATATAATATAATATGCTGTTTAGTACAACGGGAAACTAAAAACTCGTGTCAAGAACGGTAACTAACTTAGGCGACCACCGCCAGATGTAGAACTGCCGCTATAGAGTTATTACAAATGTGTATGAAATGGTAAATTCGCTGGATAAACATTTTGGATCTTTCCTAGAATCCAACACAGCCCGAAATTGGTAAATTTTTATAATATATGACGAAATTTTGGCACCATTCAACTTAGCGCGACGAGGCGGTTTAGAAAATATCCATTTACGTCATTTTTAGGACAAAAAATTTCAATATTGAGTTGGATTCCCAACAGCCCCTGGTGTACAAAGTTTTCGAACTTAATTTTTCTCGATAAATATAGAATTTTATATTTACTTAAATCACACTGACAAGCTAGTGGTAATAAAATGTGCTCAATCGGTGCACGAGTTGAGGAGTTATTCTCATTTATGGAAATCTCATGTCTAAGCCGTAGCCTAAGTCTAAGTTGTTTATCCTTGAACATCACCCGACTCAGGTCCGCAATTCAGTTTGCATGATATATAAAATTAAACATATATCAACAGAATTTTTTTAGAAAATTTTGGGTACAATAGTGAACCCAAAAACGCAAAAAATAGTCCTAAATATAGCAGCCATGGCGAACTGCCTCGTAGAGCTGAATCGAACAGTACCAAAATTTACCCTGTAATTTCAAAAGTGACAAATTTCGAGCTAGAGAGATTCTAGGAAAGACATAACATTTTATTTAGTCAATAATTAATGAAAAAATTTTGTATTGTGCTATACAGTCGGACGTGGCCGAAGCTTTATAGCTGCATAAAATCCAAACTTCGCGACAAGTTAACGCACGGCCGGCCATTGTAGAACCATTTAGAACCATAAGTTTCAAATTAGCAATTTTATTCAAAACGCATGTCGGACCAATTTTAAACTTTTATTATGTCTATAAAAATGCAAATCCCTAGCACCGCCAACAGAATACATACAACTGTGATAATCTGAAATATAGCCACCATGTATTATAGACTCTGTGGGAACAGTTCTTAAATCATGATATAATTTCTGTCGTGTAAATTTACACCTCATTTATATTTAACCATTAACCTCTGACGAAAATCTATATTAAGATCAGGTGTAAAGCTATCAGGAGACAGCCCAAGACAGCCTTTCTGCAACAGCCGCCAGTAAAGCCAGCTTTACATATTCATTCATAAGGACAACTTTTTAAATGCGAAACTTGAATTGTTGCAATATTGTGACAAATCAATTTTCTTGTCGTACAGTGTCTAAAAGGGAGACTGTCTTCGCGACTCAAACTCGTTGTCGTTGCCCTTGTGTTAATTTAGGTGTTAACTTAGGTGTTAATTCTTTTAGCATACCATGTACCAGAGATGCGGATTGTAGTAAAAACACTGAATACTAGCGTAAAGGTGTGTATATAATTTAACTTATTGTTAAATTGATTTATTGAAATAGCAACATAATTTGCAATACAATTTTAAACGGTTTTCTTCTCGACAGATCAGCTTCTAATCGTTCCTTTTAATGTTAGGATTTAAATTGCGAATATACCTTGGCCACGCTGCTTGTACCTATGCTACACTATACGTGCAGACACGAACGAAACTTCAAATTACACTTCTGTCGAAACTACATTTCTGAGGAAGCTTAGTATTTCTGAGAAAACAGCTGCTGAGCATTCCGGAACGTTTCAATTCTGTAAACTATAATTGAAGATATAATTATTGTAGATATTTACGCTACACCACTGCGCCCAGATGATTGAAAATGGAATGTACACCAAATGGTTCATGCGTATAGGCGCTGAGTGGTTCCAAGAAATTATAGCAAAAAAGATCTCAAATAGTTCAGTAGATTGTGTGATGAGTTAAAACCACGCACTTCATACCCGTAAATATATAAAAACTAAAAGGTAATAGATGTCGTTAATTTAACGAACTTTTCCAGCCAAAGCGCTAATATCATACGGCGATTCGAACGTGTCAACAGTGTCGGTGCCATATGACATAGTACCATATTTAAGGATATGCCATACGATATAGTCTCAATACCATATGGATATGTCAAATTGTCAGTACCATGCGGGATACCATTTATAGGGTCAGTGCCGAGCCTTCAGGGGAAAGAGTAGATTTGGCTTGAGAGGAGTCCGACGCTCCCCCTATGCACACGTATGCCTTAAACCTAGCATAATAATGTGTAACAGCCCGAATTTCAGGGAACTGAGATTGCAAAAACCACATAAAATTCATAGGAAATGGAGGGAATGGACGACCGGATACCGGTGGAGTGTGACCTCTGTATAAATCGTGCGATTGGTATTGTTACTATTGTTATGAAATAAACCATGGTATATGCTTTGTATTGTACTTGTATGGTCACACTCCACCACCCGACGGTGCACGGGATGATTTTGGGCACCAAGTATGACAGAAACGGATCACTATTAGGGGTGTCCGGTCGGTCCTCGGGAAATAAATTGATTTGTGTGTATACAACGTTGGTGCATTATATTAGTTATATATATATTTTATTGTATTTGGTGCGTAGAACGGGTGTGCGTTCGGCGAGGCCGGGGACCAACGGATGTTTCAGGGATTTTTGGTATTATACGAAAACTGGTCGCCCTGGGCCGATCCCAGCGCACACGCCGAGGAGTTGCAGTAATCTATTTGGTATCTGCTGTGCCTATACAGTGCATTATGTATCTATAAAATATGTAGGATGGGCATTTGAACAAAATTCTCGGAGAACAAATATCGGGTACAAAATCTTCTAAGACACTATTTTAGGGCGCGACACAAAATTCAATTTTTTGGGTTTTCTACGAACCCTAGGGGAATCAGGGTGACTAAACCCTCTTAAGGACTCTACTGGGGTGTCAAATCGCCCCGGCGGGTCTAAAAATTTGGATCCCCTAAATACTTACGGATCCCCAAACAGGCGTTTAAGCCTCCAATTTTCTAAGCCCTAAAGGGTACCCAAGATATCTAAAACTCCCCGATTTTTGGAGCCCGGGACACTTATTGGGTCCCGCCCTAACTATTTGGTTGAAAACCGGGGCCGCCCACCCCCACGGGTCCGCTCAGGATCCTCCTAACTCAAATAAGACCCCAAAACTTTCATTTTTGGGCGCCTAAAACGGCCTCTAACGGGCCTCTCGTGGGAGATACACTAAATCTTAAAGTTTTATCAGTAGCCGGCCTGCCAGGGCATGATTCTGGTCCTGCCCCCGGCCGCCTACTGTTTTTGGATCTTGAGATATCGGCAAAAATGTGCCGATATCCCTATGAGCAAACGGCGCCCTGAGCGCCGTTATATTTTCCTCTTCAAAATTTGCCGCACCGACCAGCGGGCGGTTTTGTTTTTCTGGCAATTGTCGGCCACTGCCCACAGCAAGGCGCCGCTGTCTACATACCCACAAACGATAGCGATTATCAGCAGTCTACAGCTTGTTTTGTACCAAGGGACTTGTGCCAATCTGTTTTATATTGCAGCCCTATATTTGGTCGTCGCTTAAAGCTTTTGAAATATTTTACAATGTATGTATATTTATATCTGCGTGGCGTTTATGCTTTGGATTTTGAAGGTCTCTCTGCAGTAGAGTCGCCCGTTGTAAAAAGGGGCGAGTGAGACTGGGCTACTATGAGCATGCAAGTTGGGGGTATAAAAGAAGTGGCCCATCCAGCAAAGCGGGACCAGTCGAGCCGGCTATTCGAAAATTTTGACGTATTTTGACGGCGGTTGTCGCCGTGCTTTTCTTTGCCTTTTCGCTTTTTCTTTGCTTGTCTTGCTTCTTGTCCGGGTGGACTCTTCGGTATGCAGACGTGCGGAAGAGTTCCGCCCGGGGCCTTTCAAATTGCGAGTTTGCGTAGAGTATATTTCATCGAAGGGACGGCCCTTGCGGGCGCTGGGGCGTCTGATGGATGCCCCGGGCCCCCACAAGTGTCGCGCCCGCGCACGAAAATTCAGAACTGATAGACTTCGGATAAAATTCGAATTAAAGGCTGCTTCATGCTCGACTGGTTCCCCCCTCCCGGGGCCTTTTTGCACCGGTTCTGGGAGGGTTAGCAAGCTCATGATCGTGAGTACGCTAAAGTTGTAAAGTGCTAGCGTAGCGCAAATTTACACTTTCAATGTCCGCAACTCAAGGCCTTTTGACGAAAGTTTATTTATTCAAGGATAACCAACAGTTTACTTAGCGTTATCCAAGTTAAGTAGAGCTCTGCCTAAGATGCAGTTAAAACTCACACAGGGTCAATCAAAACTTTACCTGATGCTGAGGTAGGTTAAACCAAAGGTCAATCGGACACTTATGTAGGCTGAATCAAACGATTACCTAACATCTATTTAGGGTCAACTGGATTTACTTTGCCATTACTTCGGTCCAGTTAGAGTTTTACCTAGCCCTTACTCGAGCTCATCTAAAATTTTTCCCGTTTTTGTTTAGCTTGGAGTTAAAACTACGACCTACGCGGACGCACCGTTTTAGCCGTCCATCAGCTGCGCATAAAGACTTGCCCTTGCGGGTACCGTCTCCAACATTCAAAGCGGGATCGAAGTTTTGCCCACCTCTTTGAACCAGTTTTGATCAGGCAACTTTCTAGTTTGGGTCATCCGTACGCCCCGGGGAACTTTTGCCATGCAGACGTGGGAAGGCGTGCTTCGGGTGTCTGGATGGCAGCGCCGGTTTTGCGGAACTTTTAGTGTTTACAAATGGCAGGGCAGATATTAAAGTTTTCACGTTATCAAGGGTTTCTGTCAAAATTTTTATCAACTGTCAAATGGTAGGACAAGACTATAGAAATCGACCGTACGAAATTTCCCTCGGAGAATATTCATGCACCCCGAGCGGGTGAAACGTAAACTGTAGTGTACACCCCGATTGGGTGGTATATGTATGTATATGGTTTATTATTTTATCGTACACCCAACCGGGTGGTTTATAAAATTTTGTGCTAATAACAGAAAGAAAATAGTAAATCATCGAGGTGTTCCTATTATTCAAGCGGTTTGGTTTTGTTAGACTCCTGTTGGATAGGAACCTGTATGACCAACGAGGCCCGGCCACCACCTTAAGCGGGGTGATTGTTCCTATAAATCGCGTACTTAAGGATTAATAGTGTATGCCACCGGTGTTTGAATTCGTACCGAACCCCCGCACTCTGAACTTCCGCCCACCCCGCAACCGCCCTTTAGCTCGATACGCCTCGGAACTCCCACTCACCCACGTGTTCGCCTAGCTGTATTTACGTACCGCCCTACGCCCGCTATTAATTGTCAGACATAAATAACTGAATCTTTCATCACCCAACTTAAACTAACTGGCCCGAAATGTACCACTCAAACCCAATCGAGTAAACTAAAACGTACGTCCCGTTGGAGCAATTACAACTCAACGTCCCGACCAAAATCTATCACCTTGACCCTTTAATCTGGTGATTCCCATTAGTTATGTCCCATCCATGGTGCAATTTCAGGGAGACTGAAATCAAAAGAGGGAATAGCGGGTCAGCCTTATTACCTGTGAGCAGGCTTAGGGGATGACCCTCCCTCAGGGGGACCTGCATACCTCTAGACACGTGGGCCATCATAGGGGCCAGGCCGAACACCCTGGTAAACCCGCCGAGCAGCCCGCTAAGCTAAGCGGTTCCCTTCGGTTAGGCTAGGATCCACCGGGGAATCGTGTAAGCCGGGGTTGTCCGGGCGCCACAGTGAAATGTGAAAGTGGTGCAGCTAGGCGCTTGCGAAGGCCTGGCTCGAGGGGCTGCCCCTGCCTGGTTAGCGTTGTTCCATCCGTTGCTAGGTGTACGCGGGCGGAATGGTGCTGCTTCAGCTGACAATTGTTGTGGTGGGCCTGTATAACGCGAGCTAGGTGGGTTATTATAGTTGTTGTGCCAATTGCTAGGTCCGTTGGTATCGCGGCCACGCGATCGGTTATAATATTCAGTTCGGCCGTAGTTTCCGTATGTGTTCGGAGCAGGTTCAGGGCGGTAATATCCCTGCTGCCCGTAACCTACAGGTCCTCGCTGTTGATTCCATTCGTCGCGTCGCGAAGATCGGCCTGGTCCTCTATGTTCAATTACTCGGTAACGGGGGCGGTTGCTGTACTGCGGGGTTGCGCTAGGGTAACCACTAACGGGTGCGGGTGCACTCTGCATGTAGCCTGGGGCTGCGCGAGTAGACAGGCGAGTGTATTCATTTAGGAGTGGGTCGTACATGTCGGTTCGATAGTACGGGCATTCCCGTGCAAAGTGTCCTACGAAACCGCATCGAAAGCACTGATTGCCAATAGGTGCTGCTGGAACAGCGTTAGCACCGGCTGCCGGGGTCACACTATTCTGCATCATTGCGTTGAGTTGGTGCTGTTCGGTGCGTTTATCTAGCAGATCAATAAGCCGGGCGATCGTGGCGTCGCTACTGGCTGCAGTGCGTTTATTCTCGTCCAAAGCTTCGCGGATTTGATCTACGAGTTGGGTATTTTCACCTCCTTGTGACATGCAGTTTACCGTTTTGGACCGGCTGCTCTTGCGGACCGGTATTCCTATTACCTCTTTCCGAGAAGCTAAGATGGCGTCCTCCTTATATTTGAGTTTGTCCATCATGTGCTTAAAGGACGGGTATGTCTTTCCTATGACGCTAGATTTTAATTCCCGTCGTAGTCCTTGTCGCAGAAATTTCTGTAGCAAGGCGTCACGTTGGTCACCCTCAACTTCCGGAAACGCCTTGTCCACGAGGTTTTGCAAGTCGAGTCCATACAGTGCAACAGATTCGTGTTCCCCTTGTACTCGCATGCGTAACGTTATTAAAGCGTCCTCGTCCCGTTGCGATGATGAATACATGAAACCCATATTATAGCAAAGGGCTTCATAAGTTTGCTTTTGGCAGTCGGGGAAACTTTCATATATTTTAAGGGCTTCACCCTTCAGAACAGTTGGAAAGCAGATCAATTTCTGGTCCAGGGTCCACCCATTTGCGTCAGTCAAGTTGTCATATGTAGCCAACCAGGCTTCAAAGTCCTGTCCATCGGCTCCTGTAAATGGTGGGATGTCCCGTACTTGAATGATGGGACCCGTCGTTGTTCGTTGCGTCAACTGCTGCAGAATTGCAACTAACGGGTCTCCCGAAACGGTAGGAGCTGGCCCATTTGTACTACCAGCCGTAGTGGCAGTGCCACTTCCTACATTCGTCGTTCCCGCGGCGCTACTTACTGGCGTTCTATTCGCGCTCGCTGGCAATGACATTTTGATCCGAATTTAAATATCAATTCCTATTTGTTTTGAGTTTGTGTGGCGTCCGTGGTCCCAGTCCGACGTGGGTACGGATGATATAATATATAACTTGCTATATGTGTTTACTTTACCGCGGAATTCACTACTGTTGAGCAAGATTTCAGGTCCCTAAAATCCTCGTGTACTTACTCCTTAAGTATGTATCTGGTCGTGTAAAATTTTCGCTTCGCTTGTTGCACACTGCTACTCGGTAACGCACCTATACAATGCCACCTATTTACTCCTAATAGATCCAACTAATACTAGTAACAATTTGCTCAACCTTACACAGACTGTGACCCAAAAATAACTTGAATCGGTACGTTTAGTCAAGCTAGAGCTCGAATTCAAACTAGCGGCAAGTTGTGCCCTTTTTTGATCACACTTTCTCCAAATCCGGTGCTTACCTATAAAACGAGGACGGAAGCCTGCACAGTATACAAAATTATTACAATGCCTATAGAATCAACGGTGATCTACCCGGATCCGCGCAACACTCAACCAGGAGATACGTGCAACACTAAAACCAAACGAAAATTAGCCTTGGCAAATCACAAATGCTGGATGAATAGCTTTCAAAAATATTAGGCTTCACAGCATTAAAACAGTATTCAATATAAAATATTACAGATTATAATACAATACTGACCATAAAGCAACTCTTGTCACGAGAGGCACTATTGTCCACGTTCGAGATAATTTCCAATGATTCAATTGTTCGCTTTGGGCCGACAATCTAGTCGAAATAGAGTTGTCACCGATGAGCCAATATTAGTACAGCCGCTGACAATTTGAGCGTTCCAACCGCAAACTGTCCGATACTGATTACTCCACGGCGAACGATTCGCGTCGACTGTGACAACGCGTTAACGGTAGTGGCTTTGCCGCGTGATATCCAAACAGTCCAGTCGTGACTGAGCTGGTAAGTGATAATGTTCGAATCCCACTGTACACGGCCGAGAACACACCCGTTACGATCCCAGCTAAACGGTTACGATGATAGCAATCGAGTAGCGTCCCTCGAAACGCAAGACAGTCAATTAGTAAGCGATCGAAAATACCAAAGGCAATTAATACAAAATCCGGGATTGTTAATTCCAACCGCTTGCGTCCGCTTTGATATTTAGCGGGTTCGTTAATTAATCCGCATTCGCTGGAACGCCGTTCCTTGAACAAATAAGAGTCCGGCCAAAAGTCAATGTACACGACGAGTAATTGTAATGTATCTGGTAATAACAAACTAATTTCTGTAATATGGCTGATCCCAAGGTTATGACATTCTTGAGACAACGGCGAACACCGTCAAATTTCGTTTATGCACATGAAAATAACATAAACCAAGCACAAGTTCATCCACCTTTCACAGAAGTCCATCAACTATTCAGCTATTTCCTCTCGTACACGCCAGACACATTCGCTCCGTTCTCATTCGATCCCTGAAGCACTACGCCTGGGCCACGCTGGGTCCTTAGACAGAACCCTGCGGTAAACTAACAGGGCCAAGCGAGCTAGAAATTGCGTAGCGGGCAGAGAAATCACGGCCGCGTTGTGCTTCAGAGACACTCGCCAGCGGTATAGATATTTTCGTCACAATAAACACAACAGAACCAATTCCCTCACAGAGCAAGTACCGTTATGCCTTAAGCACCAGGTTGGTTCCAATTTCCTATCGATTTCTATGATATGCTTAGCAATAACCAGCTCCGTAATTTGGTTGCCCCTAGACGAATTTTCTCGAAAGGGTTTACAAGCGTGCGAGAGGTCCGTTACCTAGTAATTTTAGCCTTTAGTTATTCCCCAAAATTTATTGACGCCTCACGGCGTGGCCCCCACTTATTTATGTACTAGGACCAGTTCTGGCCCTAAGGGATCCCAGCTGCACCACTCTCAGTATTCATTGTGGTGCCCGGACAACCCCGGCTTACACGATTCCCCGGTGGACCTTAGTCTGACAGAAAGGAACCGCTTAGCTTAGCAAGCTGCCGGCGGGTTTACCAGGGTGTTCGGCCTGGCCCCTATATTGGCCCACGTGTCTAATGGTATGGAGGTCCCCCTGAGGGAGGGTCATCCCCTAAGCCTGCTCACAGGTAATGAGGCTGGCCCGCTATTCCCTCTTTTGATTTCAATCCCCATGAAAATGCACGAGGGGTGGGACATAACTTATGGGGATCACCAGATTAAAAGGTCAGGGCGATAAATTTTAGTATGGACGTTGAGTTGTACTTGGTCCAACGGGACGTATGTTTTAGTATCCCTGATTGGGCCTGAGTGTCAAATTTCGGGTCAGTTAGTTTAAGTTGGATGATAAAATATTTGATGTGGAATTCCGTTCAGTTATTTATGTCTGACAATTAATAGCGGGCGCACGGTGGTACGGTGATACAGCTAGCGAACACGTGAGTGAGTAGAAGTTCCGAGGCGTGTTGAGCTAAAAGGGCGCTTGTGGGCTTGACGGAGGTTCAAGTTGCCGGGACTCGGTACGAGATCAAGCACCGGTGGCATACACTAGTAATCATTAAGTACGCGGTTCATAGTAACGACCACTTCGCTTAAGGTTTCCGGGCTTTGCCGGCTCATACAGGATCCTATATGAATCTAACAAAACCAAATCGCTTGAATACCAGAAACACCTCGATGATTTACTGTGCCCTTTCTCTTATTTGTACAAAATTTCTATAAACTACCTTACGGAGTGCACGATAAAATAAAAACTATATACATACATATACCACCCAATCGGGGTGTACACTACAGTTTCCGTTTCACCCGTTAGGATGTACATGAGCATTCCCCGAGAGGATTTAGTACTGTCGATTTCGATAGTTTTGTCCCACCATTTGGCCTTTGATAAATTTCGACAAAAACTTTAGATGCCGTGGAAAACATTAAAATCTGCCCTGCCGTTAGTAAATGACTGATCAAAACTGGTTCGAATAGATGGGCAAAATTTTGAACCCGCTTTAAATATTGGAAACTGCACCCGCAAGGGCAAAGCTCCATGCGCAACTGAAGAACGAATAAAACGGTTAACCCCTGTAGGTTACAGTTTAACCCGTAAGGCCCAAACAAATACGGGACGCATTTTAGTCAAGCCCGAGTAAGGGCTGAGTAACATTTCAACAGGACCGAACCAATGGCAAGGCGAAATCCTAGTTAACCTGAATATGTTAAGTAATCGCTTGGTTGAGCCTACATAAATATCCGATTGACCCTTGATTGAACTTACATAAGCGTCAAGTAAGATTCAATTGACCCTAGATGAAATCTTCACTGAATCTTGGGCAAAGTTCTACTCAACCTGGATAAACACTACGTAAACCGTTAATTAACCCTAAACAACTATCAAGTCAAGATAAAAATTTTCCTTTGCAGACACGAATTTATACTACGCTAGCATGTTATAACTTTAGCGCATCCACATTTATGAATTGGCCAACACTCCCAGAACCGGCACCAAAATGGCCCCGGGAGCGGGGAACCAGTCGAGCACGGGTACCCCCCTCTTCTGAGTACAATTTTAACACAAATTTGACCACAATTTTGTCCAAAGCACAGCCCATTCTCCGAAGCGCGGGCGCAGCACTTGCGGGAGCGCGAGGCATCCAACGGACGTCCCAGCATCCGCCAGGGCTGTCCCTTGTGCTAAGATTGAACGAAAACCCAACGACGAAAAGCCCCGGGCGGGACTCTTCCACACGTCTGCATGCTGAAGAGCCCACCCGGACAAACGAAAAGCTGGAAGAACGAAGCAAAAGCAAAGGAGAAAACCAAAACGGGCGACAGCCGCCCAAAACCCGACCAAATTTAAAAGATGACGACTCGACTGGTCCCAATGTCGAAATGAAACGTTTCCTTTTATAAGCCTTATTTGCCCCCCTCCTGTTTTTCTACACCAAGTTACCTGGTCTTCGTACAACCAGTGAAATCCAGCAACAGCGCAAAACTTTAAAATCCCGATATGCAGCTACACATAGGCATAAGACAGATTATATATATATGTATCTGTCTAAAATACAATAAACAACACATTTAAAAGAAATTTTTATATTAAACGGCGACCGAACGTTGCGACAAGCCGCTGCACCCTATGCATAAGCCACGACGTCGACGAAAACAACGTGCTGCGGGCAGTGGCCGAGAGTTGCCAGAAAAACAAATCCGCCCGCTGGTCGGTGCGGCAAAAATTTAGGAGAAAGATACAACGGCGCTCAGGGCGCCGTTTGCTCATAGGGATATAGGCACATTTTTGCCGATATCTCGGTATCTAAAAACAGTAGGCGGCCGGGGGCAGAACCAGAATCATGCCCTGGTAGGCCGACTACTGAAAAAATTTTAAGATTGAGTGTAGCTTTTATACGAGGCCTGTTAGAGACCGATTTAGGCGCCCAAAAATGAAAATTTTGGGGTCCCATTTAAGTTTAGAGGATCCTGGGCGGACCCGTGGGGTGGGCGGCCCCGGTTTTCAGGTAAACGGTTAAGGTGAGATCCGATGAGTGTCCTGGGCTCCGAAAATCGGGGAGTTTTGATTATTTTAGATGCTCTTTGGGACCTGGAAAATTGGAGGCTTAAGCGCCTGTTCGGGGGTCCCTAAGTATTTAGGGGATCCAAATTTTTAGACCCGCCGGGACGATTTGACACCCCAGCAGTGTCCTTAAGAGGGTTCAGTCACCCCCGTTCTCCAAAATTTGTGGGAAACCCCAAAAATTAAATTTTCGTGTCGCCCCCTAAAATAGTGTCTTAGAAAATTTGTGTCCAGTATTTTAGTTGCCTTTGACCAAAAATTTGAGCTATTTTAAACATGATCAGCCTGAGTATCGGTGGTTCGAACTTCCCTTAGTGAGTTTCCGGCTCCCCTTTTCCCCTATATATACATCGCACACAATAAGTATTATATGTAACACACAACAAGTATGGTATAACATGCAAACTGTTTTATGCACACAATATCCTGGCATTTTAATTCACGAGGACCGACCGGACACCCCTAATTATGATACCTGTCTTTCATATTTGGTGCCAAAATCATCCCGTGCACCTTCGGGCGGTGGAGTGTGACCATACAAGTACAATACAAAGCATATACAATTCTTTAATTTCATAACAATAACAACAATACCAATCGCATGATTTTATACAGAGGTCACACTCCACCGGTATCCGGTCGTCCATTCCCTCCTTTTCCACGATTTTGGTGTACTTTTAATGTTTTATCATTTTCGAAAGAATCGGGCTGTTACATCTCTTAAAAATTTTTGGATTTATTAGACTCCTTACTTAGGGTAGAAGTGTAAATTGAATGGAAAGATGGTTATGTGTGAAATTTCGCCTTAGATCCATAGATGTACAGCCCGTTATTCGGTTTTAGCTTGAAAATTTTGAGGATTGTTATGAATTCAACGTAAATTTCCAAAGGTTTTAAAATTATGTGCGAAAATTTAAAGAGAATTTGCGGAAAATTTGGACAAAAATTTGCCAGATTTCCTGAATTTCCGTAAAAATTTGATAAATTTTGGTAAATTTTCGATAAATTTTTGTAAGATTTGATAAGTTTCAGTAAATTTGTATAATTTCCAGTAAAAGGTTATAGATTTCAGGGCAGAAGGGCGACGTGGTGTTATCCGATATCCCTGTGTACGCAAGAAAAACGTGGAAAATGTCACTCCTTCTCCCTTTATTTTCCGAAAATTTTCGAAGTTTTCCCTTATGGGCTAAATCGTTAAAATGGTTTAGATCATGTAGAATTTTAGCTCCCTGCATCTAGTCATCTAAAATCATTTTATGACTACCCCTATATATATAATACAATAACAATTCATTATTATATGTAATATACACACTGGCACGTACCTCCAAAAATTTGGTTGGGTTTGGTCACTCCCGGGAAAGGGTCCGGACTGCCAGGGTGCCTGACCCAGGAGCTCCCAGTAAAATCGCAAATGTTTCCAAAGTTTCTCTAAATCTGTAGCTTTGGCAGAAAGAAAATTTAGATTTCATTTTTCTTGAGTTTCGGTACTAGGTTAGTTTGGTTTGGGTTGTTTTATACTAGCAGTGCTTCCGATTCAGCCTAGCTCCAGATAATGTTTCCTAAGAAGTTTTACTTCGCTCCATTCCGCTCGCTTCCGCTACCGCTCACTGCCCTTAGATTTAGTTGGGGCTCTTTCGTAATTCTCAGTTGGCCCTCGCATTATCCTATCCTCTTGCGGTGCCGTCCTTGCTTTACTTTCGCGCGTTTAGTATAGCCCTCAATGCGTTAAACGTTTTAGCTCGGCGTCCCTAACTAAACGGCTCACCCACTCATGCAAATTTCTCCGGCAATACTGCGACACCATCGGCTCGTCAAACTGTGGTCTTTCTTGCCATTCCATATGTGGCGCGTCCCGTTCCCACGCGTCTGCACTGTGGAACGCGACCGGCCAGGAAGGCATGTAAACGTTGTGGAAGGTGTCGTGCTGCCGTCGGTGGTTAGCCATTAGTTGTTTGAGTTCGGCCGTCCAGGATAAAGCGCCCTGATTAGTGGCAGCCCATCGGGGTGCCGGTGGTGCTATAACGATGGCCGTATTGGCTGCAACTCGGCGGGAGAGTACACCCAGGTGCCGCTTGAATTTACGGAAGGCGGCGTTCGGCAAGGCGGCGTGGAGCTGCTCCATTGGTGCCTTACGGTGGACGTATTGGAACCCGCCAAGTATGACGATGCAGCTGGTCTGCGGGGTTAAGATGGCATTGGCCAACTGCAGTAACCGTTCCATTGTGGATCCTGGCCATCCGTTGACGATCCACTTGTTTTCAGTGGCCATTTCTAAGATTGGTAACGCCAAGGCGTCACCTACTATGACTGTCTTGGGCCAGCGAACGTGACCGTTAGTACGGTAATCCCGTACTTCCTCGAGTAATCGGCCCATGACGTTGTGGCAGCGCGTCGGGGCTTCCTGCTGCTGCAGCTGTTGGTTTGTGCGCCCGACGCCCCAGAAACTGTCCGTGGTGGCCTCCAATAATTGTTGATTGTCGGCGAGTCGCAGAATTCGCGTATACTCCGGTACAGCGAACTTGCTATGGAGGATCGGCCGCACGATGTGCTGGAGGAGCGGCTTGAGACGGGCCTGGGTGACACCGTCAATGAGTTCGTTCTTGAGCTCTCGAGCTCGCGTTTTGAGTTGCAGCGGAGTGCCGGTCATGAGCACCAGTTCTCTGACGGCATTGGTCAGTTCCAATAACGAGAGCACCTGTACCTGGTAGTGTTTCTCGACGGTTGACAAGGTGTTGCCGTCGTGCGCGAATGGAGTTGGTGCCTTGTGCATATTTGACAGCTCCGGCCATTCAGTGCCGTGGGATAAAATGTCACATATGGCTTGGTTAGATCCACGTGGTACGTTGGGATCGCCGGAAGCTGGATCCAGGTTGATTCTGGTGGGGCGAATGGCCCACTCACCGATACGCGTCCGCTGAATCGCCTCCGAGTCTGCTCGGCTTCGTCGCTGCGTCGCGGTTGCGAGGTGCTGGCCATCTGCAAGAATAAACTCAAATAAATATTGGGTTGTTGTTGCGTCAGTTCGCTCTCCTTCGCTGGTCGCTCGCTGGTTAACTTTTCTACTCTGCTCTACCTACGTGCTGGCTCGTACCTGCTACGTCCTGTGCGTCTCCTCTTACCCCTTGCAGTTATGGTCAATTCGTTATCCCCCCATTTTTTGTTTGGGTTAGTACAGCCTTATTCCTGCCAGGGCTCAGCTCGGTTATATAAGTGGGCCTCGCCCATGCGCCAAAACATATCAGTGCGCCGGATTATTTCTTCGGTCCAGTCGCACAGTTGTGGCCAGAACGGCGGCGAAACCACTGGTTCGGGCCATCTTTGGCGTTCTTCGCCTTGATTAAACGGACCAACTGCGTCCCAGGCCTCAATCCCTTTCAGCGCCGCGGGCCATTTTGGCATGATGACGCTCATAAGCGCTTGGTGCCCGTCCACCATCCGCGTTCTCCGTTCGGTCAGCTCGTCGAACCATGCCGTACTGTCGACTCGGAAATCATCCCAGTGTAGCGCCGGTCCGGCGATAACAACGGCCGGGTCTGCCCGGAGACGTTGCTCGAGCACCATGAGGTGGCGCTTGATCCGCTTGAGGTAAGCGGCAGGCGAGAACGCCTTGTTTGGTAAATGCCAAACGTCTCGGTAGCCGCCGATGAGGACGACGCAGTCCGTTTGCGGCGTTAGGAACGCGTTCGCCCAATGGATCAACGAAATCATGT
>JASANE010004703.1:0-30005 GCA_030248225.1 Trileptium ribeirensis
ATGTCATCATGTATGACACTAGAATACCATCCCACTTGGAATGTCCTGTGCACAGGAACATGCTTTAGCATAGGGAATTTTTGCGGAACCCTAAAGGCGTGTACACCCGCTCAAACTTTTTGCTCAAATTTTGATCAAAATTTGAAAGCATCTTTTTGCATTTTTGGTAAGTTTGAACGTGTGAACACTATTCATACTTTTCCAGAATATTCCTGTAACCAACCATGGACGAGGGGTATTGCCTGAAAAAGCTTGAGCTCAAATTTTTATATCAAATTTTGAAATATTACCATTTTTCTTTAAAAATTAGCGTCAAATTTTGATCAAAATTTGTTCAAATTTTAATCTCAAATTTTGAGCTCAAAATTTGTGCAAAAAGTTTAAGCATGTGAACACGCCTTAATTGATGTTACATCGTTTCAAAAAATACCATTTTAGTTTCGCGTGCCATTACGTAAATGTACTAGCGTTACCGTTTTGATTTGAAACCATGACATCCAAAAATGTTACGGATCCATTTAATTCAGTTTTCAGCTTAAACATGACGACCTTATGGTGAGCTGTGAGGTACGTCATATATTATTTAAGGTATAATCCAAGAATAATTGAAAGTCATAAATGCTTAAAGTCAAAGGTCGCGAGATGTGGTTCTTCCGGGAGGGGAGTACAACACTCACGGGTTTGGCGAATCCGGCGCCTACAGGGGGGGGCTGGACGAGCTATAATAGGAAGAAGAGTCGGCGCATTGCGCCGAGGGGCAATCCGAGACGTAGGGGTAACCCCTCCTTACCCGTCCTTATGAGCATGTGTGCTAAGAACATGGTTATTCTTATGCCTTTACCTGAAACTCGTTTTCGTTTATATATTTTTTCAGCTGCAATCTTCGAATGTTTTATACGAAGTGATGGAAACTATCCGGCAGGCGACTGCCAGCATTACTTCTATGCTTGCTCGGCCGGAATCGGGTATGTCATGAAGTGTCCTGCAAATTTGGTTTACGATATCGACAACGAAGTTTGTAACCTGGGCGTTGCCACAGAATCCTGTAAACCGCCAGGTCTACGACGCCTTCGAACCACCACACTAGTTTCGCTTGTACCTGATCCTATATTGATTGAGGGTGATGAAAAAACCCAACGAACGCTATCCCCGTTTGATGATCCCTTGGGAATATTAGGAAGCCATACTGATACCGATCACTATCAATATTTAGGAACAAATTTGCGAAACTCTAAATATGAGCAGACAGATTCTGCAGCAGCACCAGCTGCTGTCACAGAGTCAAAATTTGGAAACTTGAAACTAGCTACGTTTAACCAGGAACAGCTCACTGAAACTGGGCCAAAGGTTCAACGACTGACAAAAATTAGCGAATTGGGCAATTACGGTAGGTCTAATGGACGCTTGCTGATTCCAGAACGCACTTTCGTCGTTCAAGAACGGCAAAATAAACTCAGATCACTTCACTGAAACATGCTTAAATCTTTAGCTATAAGTATACACTTATCTTGTGGAGCATTTTCGTTCCAGTAGTAGTTAATCCGTGATCTATTGTTCTGAAAGTATTAATATCATAAGTAATTAATATTATGATGTCATAAATCTACTTTTTTACAAACAATTGGAATGGAAGTTACAAAATAAATTAATAAAATTAGTTGTAAATTATATATAATCACTTTATTAAATAACATATAAAAACTTATTAACTCAAAAATATTAACTTTTAACCCACCTTTCTAATCTCCTTTCGGAATTCCCATTCTAACTCTTCCTCGGAAGAAACTACAAAACCAGTTTGAACAATGTTGTCCTTCATCACTAGAACAACGTTTTGTTCTAGTGAATTGTGAAATCCGCGTACTCCAACGGGAATATGAAAGGTTGCTTAGTGATTTATATCTTCCATTTACTAATCGTTCTTTCACAAAGGAACTCATTATAAACGTGGAGTTATTACGCATGATGTCAACACATTTGTTGCCAACATGTTTACCGTCTTTCATGTGTAAAGCGTTGAATCCAAATAATTGTTGTATTTCCGGAAATATCTTAATTTCTGCCTTACCTAAGATATATACACTGACACTATCACAGATGGGGTCAACTGTAAACTCTCAATGTCTTGACTAAATTTTTTTAGGTAAGACAAAAAACTGTTGATGTTGTAGTAGCCTTTATCAACAGTAAATCGCTTCCAAGATTTACTTGTGAAATATTCAACAATACCACCCTCAATATTTTTGTATTTGGTGGGAAGTTGAACATCCAGTACCTTGACTTTTGTAGCGCAAAATGCTGTCGGAAACTCAACAACCGGTTCGCTCAGATTGTAAACAACTACAACTTCTATGATTGTTGATTACATTTTATTAAAGTCTTTTAGGGATATTATATACAGTATTGCAAGACAAATAGAAATCATTTATTCACTTACAACAAGTTATAACTACATTCCCACTCACATAAATCAAACCCACACCCTTCTCAATCTTAATTTTCATACTATTATGCAGCTCAGTTTCATACATTACAGTGTATTTGGATCTCATACTTTCATAGACGAAGGGTAAATTTAAGTTAAATCCATATTTCAATATTCCAACATCATTTATAAGTTGTACGTCAAATTTTCGAATGCATGAACATCCCAAATCGTTTAATTTTTCGTAAACTATATATAAAATTAATTTTGCTTCATCTTCTGATTTTAACCCCACAAGTACTAGCTTTCCATTTCAAAACAGTAAAATCGTTCCCCTCCGTTTGAATTTCCATATTCCACCATTAAATCGTAAAATATCAAAGTCAAAATTATCAAGTACACAAGATAAATATAACAAATCAACTCTGCATCCAATGTCTGATGTTATTGTCATATTTGTTATGATTTGTTTTCGTCTCGAATTTCCGTCCATAACTCACCCAACTTGTTTAGTCCCTTCCATTCGCTCATGTCTTGACTTTTTACATCGAACACGCTTTTTCCGATTCCCCAGTAGAAGTCCCATTACGATGCTTCCGCTATTATCGCATTTTCTGTTCCCATTACTGTAGTTCGTACGTGAGTTAGTTGATGAAATTTTGGTTTCCTCCCCACTTTCATCACGTTTACAGCGTGGTGGTTTGCTATCCATTCCGCGATATCGAAATTTGCGACCTGTTCTCCAAGTTGCTTTTGTATTGATGGTTTATAAGAGTTCATAATATGGTGATATGTGGTTTCATCGTTGAAGTAACTAGCCTTTTCGCTTTGATATCATTGTTCAACGCAGTTGTAGGTTGCTCCATTAATAGTTATTTTAGCAAAATTAAAATTACTAAATAAACTCCATCCAAAGCGGAACAAAACAAGTGGTTTCCTATCAGTGCTAACGCAATACTTAGTAAATACCCCACCTGAATAAGATTGGTTGGTTTACCCCCACAAAGTTCTCCATTTAGTTTTCTGCTCAGCTACTTTACGTTTCCTACGTCTTCCAAAAGCTGATAGAGGTACTTCTCTAAGAAGTAATTCAAATTTATCTGAATCTAAAGGTCGTGGGAGTGAAAAGTTGACATCTGAGATAAAATACTGTACCAAATCAAAATATTGTAACCCACAGTCTTATCTGGATAAATTACGTTGTTATTATCATTTAGTTTTAAATCTTTAATACTGTTTAACATTAGTTTAGCTTTAGATCGTAAATTTTTAGGAAACATGAGCAAAAAATCTGGTTTTTCTCTAGTTCCATAAATAGTAACTTCATTTTTTATTGGTTCTTTATCTTGTAATCCTCCATTCTTAATTATATCCAAGCAACTAACTGGTAAGACTGCCATCTTACGTGCCATAATGTTTATTGAAATAATTAATCAAATGCTTGACAACAGTAGGTTTAAGTTACTTTTTCTTTTTAGAACTTGAAATACGTTTGTTTGCGATACTTTTAAGAACTTTCCTCTTGGTTTTGGTATTTTGTATGATATTATATGCAATTTCTGCAAACGTGTTAAGTAAAGACTGAGGTGCAACTTTAATTACAACAGATATAACTTTAGCTAATAGTCGCTCAAGAAACTGTAGTGCTGTTAGATTACGTTTAACCGTTCGAGACATATTTAATAAATCTAAAAAATTAAACCTTTTTCAGAATACACAAACATCTGACTGTCATCGGGGAAAATGCATTGTCTCACCCTAAGCACACTCCCTGTTGCTGTTTTCAGATCAAGAAATAAATAACCATACGGTTCCTTTGTTGTTTGCTCAAATGCGCTTGAAGGAAAGTCTGGTTTTGAAGGCCACATTTGCCTTCCCAGGGTGTGTATCATTGACTGATCTCTAAAGTTGAGGAACAGAACCATATACTGTGTGTTTCGAGTTATTGTTCGCATGTACTCACCTTCATGATACAAATTCTGCGTAACAAAAATTGTGCTTAACTTATTATGACGCATGCGGGAAAATGCTGCTGCAAGCTTTTTATCATTTGAGGCCTCAAACATTAAATCGTCAAATACATGTAAAACGTGTCCTGTGCCTGTGGGAAATTCAGAAGGTATACCTTCATGTAGTTCAAAGTTGGGTATTTCTCTCAACATTGTACTGTAGATATCTTGAAAAATACTGTAACAGTATAAAATTTTCTCCACCTTTTCATCAAAGTACACTAAAGTAATCTATAAATCCAAAGCGTTTTTCCGCTTCCAGTTTGACCACTCACAACACATGTGAATGGTAATTCCAAAGGTAGAAGTACTTCATCACAGCTTGACATTGTTTGAGCTGTACAAGTTTTCTTATGTCTATGTAAATGTTGACTTGAACTATAAGAACGTTTGCAGATGTTACATACATGATCCAAAATTATCATAGATTACATGATTAAAACTTTTTAAGAACTTTGACGCCACCATATTGTACCCCTGTGTTCCCCTATTTTGTAACCCTGTGTATCCCTAGTCTGTCCCCTACGGGTACGTATTGTACCCCTATATCCCCTACATTTATCATTGTGTACCCCTATGTTGTACCCTGTGCACCCGTATTCTGTACCCCTACGGGTACCTATTGTACCCATATATCCCCCTGCATTTACCACTGTGTACCTATATTCTGTACCATACGGGTACGTATTGTACCCGTATATACCCTACATTTACCACTATGTAGCCGTATATTGTATCCCTGTGTACCCCTATTCTGTACCGCTACGTGTACGTATTGTACCCCTACAGCGGCAGTTAACCCTTTTCATGTCCCCATGAATTCATTGGTTTAGGGTATCCAAGCCACTTTACTAGGTACTCTATACCCCTTTTGATCTTGTGTTTGCGAATAATTTTCTCAATTTTGTACGAATCACCCACCACTTTAACTTTCTGCAGCTCCTGCTTATAAAATCTTCCCAATATAGTTTCCTTATTTCCATCTTCAAGCTCGTAAACGGGAGGATTGAATGGTGGTTGTTTACTTATTGTAAACACTTCACACGACCACAAGTGGTTAAATCCACGTTCGAAAGGAAGTCGTTCAATGGAAACACGCACAATATCGCCTAGCTGAAACTTATATCGAACATCCACATCTTGCTCTGGAAATAACTTTTCCCGAATTTCATCCTCATTATCAACCTTTGAAGGTGTAAAACCATATCTGTTTTCTGTATTGTTATAACTTTCTACAAGTGATTGAAGATTATCAATATAACTACGAGAATTGTTTGCTGCTAAATATTTATAAATTTTTTATTTGAATGTACGCATGACGTTCGGCAATACTTGCTTTTGTTTCCTTATTCTCAGCAGTATAAACGTT
This sequence comes from Trileptium ribeirensis, assembly GCA_030248225.1. Taxonomy (NCBI): domain Eukaryota; kingdom Metazoa; phylum Nematoda; class Enoplea; order Enoplida; family Thoracostomopsidae; genus Trileptium; species Trileptium ribeirensis. The sequence continues at coordinate 5,804 of JASANE010004703.1, forward strand.
TATACCATTTTCCTTGCAATAATCATATAGCGGGTTATTTACAAACTCTTTACCATTATCTGTTTGAAGATTTTGAGGTTAAGCTTGTTCAAAGACTGATTTCAATGTATTTAGGATAGTAGAAGTTGTCTTATTTTTAAGAGACATAACCCAAGCATATTTGGAAAAGCAGTCAACAACAACAAGTAAATATGTTATACTATCGTTATATGATGACAAGTTACTCATATCAGCTAAATTGGCCCGAAATACATCATTTAAACTTTTAACAACAGTACGTCTACGCTGAAACCTTAATCTTCTAGGTTTATGCAAAGTATATGCTTCCTGACCACGTAACCAATCTTGTACTTCTTTAAACTTTACGTTATAACCTCGTTGTTTAGCTTCTCTATAAAGTTTAGGAGCAGTTGAAAAACCTGCAATGCTTGTAGGGTTGTAGTACATATCTTTAAGTTTAGAATCCATTCTTAAACCTTATGAATAAACACGTTTGTTTTTAAGAATTTACTAAACATCAATATCAATATGCATAAGGAAATCATCATCATCACAATTATAACTATTAGACAGATCAAGTAACAATTCAATGAAATCTTCATCGCTAATATGATACACTTTATAATGTCCGTAAGCATAAGAACTGATTCCACCGTTCAATATATATCTCTTATCGTCATATGCAGATAAGCTCGTCTTATTTAAGTCACTGTATTCAACGCATGTTTATCACTACGCGTCATATTCATTTTATGTTTCATGTTACTACCACTGAACAAAATGTTGTAATAGTCCCTGTGATGAATGTCTTTCTTCACAACATCCTTCTTTATACCCTTTGCACGCTTCTTCTCAACTCCACCACACTTTATACTGTACATCTTCGAGCGCAGTCCAACAAATTCCTGCCAGCAGTCTCGTGTTTCATTTTTCCAAGCACCTTTTTGCTCGTAGTTGAGAAGAGGGGGTGATCAGTGGGGTAGTCGGAGGTATCGAAGAAGGTTATGTTTTCACGCATATCCTCATAAATGTCTTTGGTTTACACAGAATATCACAATGAGTCAGTATCCGTAAATAGTAGTGTGCATTTATCATCATACATTGCTTTCATATAATTGTAATGGAAGTTGTACATGATGGACTTTGATAGTTCCAAAACTGTAAACCCGACATAAATGGGTTTACACAGTTTAACAGTTTTACGGTGCATTTTAACCGCAACCCGGTCTTCGTTGAAGATTGAGGACATGGAGTATCGGGGGTTCGCCACCAACTTTTCAAATTTCTGTTCGTTGGTTATAAGTTTAATGTCAACATAAGCTAGCACATTATCCATGGTCTTGCCGAATACAGCGTTATTAAGCAGTTTATACAAGTCTTTCTCAAAGTCGTTATTTGCATTCTTTCGCATTTCGGGAAAAAGATGATATAGGGTTCCATTCATTGATACTGGTGGAAGGAAACGACACGATGCACTTTTTTAAGTTCAATCCCAAGTGCAAGGTACTGCTGAACGTTACTGATATGCACTTTATAATATTGTTTATCGTTTAAGTTGGGAACCAGTTTTTCAACTGGTGCGGAACGATCTTGTATGATCGAACTGCAGTATGGGGACAACATTGAATCATTTATCTTTAAACGCTCTGGAGCTAATGGGTAATCATTGCGAAGGTCATGAAGGTGATATGGATAATTTAAGTCCACTTCCAATATGTATCCAAGGTCACCATTTGGGTTGATCGAAGACCAATCGATTAAAGCGATTTGCGCTTTGAAAAGCTACTAGAAATTATTACAAGGGAGTTTCTATACTATCTACCAACCATATAAATTGTTTGCATCCAGGTACATTATATAGTTAATGAGTTCCGCAGCGTTGTATCCGGCAACATATAGGTTGTTCGCTTTTGTGTAGCGGTGAGAGATTACGGAGACGCCGCCTCGAATTCCATCTTCGAAGAATGCGTACATGTCGGGGTCGGAGATGAGATCTAGCTTGACGCTTGTCTTCATAAGACAAGCATCCCACACGAAGATGGGAAGTGTGATGTAGTGAGCGGGGTCTAGCCGGAATTTGTCTAGACAAAACAATCGAAAGTTTTGAAAGACGTCACGAAGTAGTAGGGCATCGGTTTTGAGGTATAGATCCTGATATTGACCTAGGTTGTGAACGTTCATTTCCCGCCAAACAACTTAAGCTTGTTTGTAATCTTCGTCGCTTATATCAATTTCGGTGAGACTAGAGTAAAAGTCTAACGCTATAGGAGTAACGCTGTTTCGTTGAAGCGGTCAGCGGAGTACACATATTCGTAAGGGTATATACCCATACGCAGCATTAAATTGAGTTTATCACCAAATACATGCTGAATTGCTTGAAATTGATCGACTCCGTTTTTTTTATTGTCGACCAGTGTTTGAAGGGAGGATGGTAGAAACTGGATGGTATCGATAAATCGAACCTTCAGCGACATCATTATTACCCAGGATGGAATCTATGCCGTCGACGTTTTCATCACAGCAAGTGTCATCATCATCTTCTTCGTCATCGTTGAACTGTTTCTTTGCTTTACGTTTGATGGAGAATGTCATATAATCCTCCATACCCTTTGCAATGCATTCAATTTCAGACTTTTTTGCTTACATATTACGCCGAGTTCTTGCATGATTAAATGACCATCATATCGACGCAAATTATGATATAGAACAGTTACGTCACGATTAAGTTGGTACCCAATGTTACGTTGTGTGTGAGCTGCACCTCTGTAGCGACCACAAAATGACAATGATCATGCGCTTTATCATCGGGGTCCATGGGATTTTTACATATATAACATTCTGTTGTGTTATCAAAATCACGCTGTTCATTATTTGTTAAATTAAGGGGTTTAGTTGGAATCTTTTGAAACTGTTCAGATAGTTGAATTACATTATTATGAAAATGTTTAACCGTATCTTCCCGGCGATATATAATTGGTGCATTAATTTGCACTTTGTCGTTACAACACCCGAAACAGTCTATAAGTCCGTATCCACATGGAGTATGACGTTGATATGGATTTGCATACGATGTTGACGTTGAAGTTTCAGACGTGAAAAGCTTTTCGAGGAAGCACTCGAAATCCGCATATATCACGTAAGGGGATCGTTGCATACGTTGAATGTTTATAAATTGAAGCGTTGAATTGGATGGAGGTGTTTCAATTCAAGAGGGTTTATGATGCCGACACCGTTGTAAATGTTCATCACGTTTACCTGCACGTTTACAGGGAATTAAGTATTTATTGGATCTGTGACGTCGTTGGTTGTATAGCAAGGAATCCAAACTACGAACCAAGCAATAATGTTTTTTGTAGAGAAGGAGAAGGATGTATTGTGGATGAAAGGATTTCGATATATATATAATGGGTAAATCACACCATCTTCCAATCCATAAACATTAATAACAATTTTATTTTGCGTCTCGAATCGGGTTCTGTCCTTTAGTTTAATAGGGTATTCAATACTGTTCATATTAAGGTCATTTTCATACTGTTTATAGTTACTGATGCGTTCAGCATGTTACTTCCGATCAGATGGGTGGAGTGCCGCCAAAACGCTCCATAGAAAACATTTATTGACTTGGTTTTGAATGTTGAGCACTGCATGTTTATTGCGGATCGATACAGGGAGCTCAATGTGGAGGAAGCGTGGAGGGGTCGATACTTGCTGATGTGTACATCAGCATATTTGACGTCTTGTGGGACACATCCGGATCTTAAGCGTTGAAAATCGTCCAATTTCTTCGTCAACTCGGTGAAAAATTCGGTCAGCTCGACGTTGATATTATTCCCGCGCAAAACTGCGCGGGATTTTCTGTTGAAGTGAGCAGCCAACTGTGTGCCGTCGAGTTTGTGTAGTACACATTTGATGGATATCCAGAGCTTGATGCTATGGTTGAGCCGACTTTCGATCAATCGCTCCAACATCTGACGCGATTGCGCCAGGAAAACGAATAATATCGCTGATGTGCTGCTTGGGTACCAAGTAGTAGCTGCATAGGTACCCTTTCAGCGCCTTGATCCATTGTCTTAGCGTGACGGAATCGCATTGCTCGACAATGGATGATCGTTGGCATTAATCGTCGTCGATCTCCTGCGCCATCTGGCATTATTGATCGAGATGGTCAGCGTCGGTCGACGGTTGATGAGCAGCGTCAAAGCTTTCGTGGTTGGCAGCATTGCTCGATGTTGATGGTTGATACGTCAGCTCTGACGATGGAGGTGTTTTCACGACGTTCGATTTTTGTGTTGTTGTGGGATTCATAGCGCTTGGGTTTTGCGGGGTCGCTGAGGTTGAACAGTCCTTTCTCTGGTGTCTGCTGAGAGCGTCTTGACGCGAAAACCATTTACCACAACTTTCACACCAATTCAACTGTACGCTATGGACAGTGTTAATATGACGCATTAGATGATCACGTCGTGAAAATATTTTATTGCATTCATTACATGTAAACGACATTGCTTTTAAGAGATTCTAAAATAAATTCTTAAAAAGGGACATGTTTGGTGACTAAAATTAGCACAGCAAAAAAACTGTTGTGTAACTTAGGTTTTAAGTAGTGAAAATGAAACCAGCACAACCGAAAACCAACTTTGCCAGGTAACAAGATACAAATTCCATAGCTTATGAGCTATATAACCTAGTTTTATTTAAATAGCAAAAAAGAAATCAGCGTTGTTGAAAACGTATAGCTATAAATTTTTGTTACTTTACTACTATTACTTGAAAAGATATTAAGTTATAACTTATAAATTATTAGCTATGTAATAATTACATATTAGCTATGTAACGAATTTTTATTTAAGCAGCAAAAATGAAATACGTATATTAGAAAACATATATTTATGAACTTTCACTACTTTATGACTATTTATAGAAAAGTTATTTATGTATAAATCATTAGCTATGTAATCATACTTTATTAGCTATGTAGCTTAGCTTTATTTAAATAGTAGAAATGAAATAAGCGTGCTCAAAAACATATAAATATGGTTTTTTGTTACGTTATGACTGTTATTTAAAATTTTATTACAATATAACTTATAAATTATTAGCTATATAACCATAGCTTATTAGCTATTTAATTTAGCTTTATTTAAATAATAGAAATAAAATAAGCGTGCTCGAAAACATATACATATGAATTTTTGTTACTTTATGACTGTTATTTAAAATTTTATTACAATATAACTTATAAATTATTAGCTATGTAACATAGCTTATTAGCTATGTAATTTAGCTTTATTTAAATAATAGAAATAAAGTAGGCGTGCTCGAAAACATATAGATATGAATTTTATTACTTTAAGACTGTTATTTATTTAAAGTTATTAAAATATAATGTATAAATTATTAGCTATGCGATTATAACTTATTAGCTATGTAACATAACTTTATTTAAATAGAAGAAATGAAATAAGCATATCAGAAAACCTATAAGTATAAATTTTTTTACTACTTTATGACCATTAATTGAAAGTTATTAATTGAGAAAGTATAAATTATTAGCTATGTAATTATAACTTACTAGCTATGTAACTTAACTTTATTTAAATAATATCAGAAAACCTAAAAGTATAAATTTTTACTACTTTATGACGGTTATTTAAAAAGTTATTAAAATATAATGTATAAATTATTTGCTGTGTGATTATAACTTATTAGCTATGTAACTTTGCTTAATTTAAGCAAAGAAATGAAGTAAGTGTAGCAGAAAACCTATATTTATCAATTTTGGAAGCTTTGCTATTTTTAGTTGAAAAGTTATGAAATTATAACCAATAAATTACTAGCAATGTAACCTATGTTACTTTTATAAAATAAATGAATTACTCATAGTTGAAAACATATAGTTAACAGTTTTGGTAACGTTTTGACTGCTTGTTTAAAAGTTATTAACGAATAACTCATAAGCTGTTAGCTATGTAACCTATTAGAATAATTATATAAATTATTAGCTATGTAATTTTAGGATATTAGAAATTTAACCTATCTTATTTAAAGTAAAATATATTAAGCATTGTATGAAACCTATAGTTACGAATTTTGGAAATTTCGAGATTAATAGGTAAATATTGATAAATACGTTGTAACCCATTAACTAAGTAATCAACGTCAATTAAGGTATTAAGTTAGTGTAGCCGAAAACATAGGTGAGTTTTGAACAGTAAATAAGTATATATTAGATATCACATATAAAACGGGTGGAACCGGAGTTGCACCGAATATAACTAAAAAGCATACATGGCGGCAGGGGGGTAGGGGGGTAACCCCCTAAGGTGCGGACCCCCCCCCCCGAGGCCGAAAATCCAGGGGGCGGTAACCCCAGGGGTTGGGGTGCGCAGCACCCCCACCGTAGGGGGCTTGGCAGCTCCTCGACGAGTGTCAAAGTAGGACCTTAGTGCAACACCTTGCGCAAGTTGCGCCTACTTGTTGCTGAAGGTGCATGTGCGGCCGTCAATTTATGGAAAGCTTTTTGTTCACAACGTCATTCCCTGAAGTAAAAGTTAATCGAATTATACTTATTTATATACTAACACTAACTAGATATTTAGACATTGAATGTTTGCTATGGTCCACGGTGTCCATGCAAAATGCCGTGACTGCTTCGAATATGAAGAATCTTCTTAAAGGCAAAGGTTATGGTTTTGTTTGGCGAATTTGTTGGAAACAGAAACTGCCAGCTGCCGGTAAACAGAAACTTTACATTTTACACAATTCTCAGAATTACAAATGCTCAGCATACAAACTACGCTTCTCAGAATCGGAAACCCCGAAGGGGGGGTGCGGATCCCAAAACCCCCGCCTCGACCAGTTTTGAGGCCGGACCCTAGTGCAGAAACTGAACTCATAGACGAAAAACATAGCTGCTAGGACCAAAAAAAGGTCCTCACGACCAACCCCCCTAGGCAAATTGGCCGGCCAGGGGGGTCACCCCCCTGGGTTGGCCGCGACCCCACCCCGTGGGGGCCTTTACCCCACTGGCATGATCGACCGCCGCCATGCATGCTAAAAAGTCACTAGCGGATTATGAGTTAGGAACATTTGACTTTTGCTTGTTCGATTACAGCTATACTTTCTCCCTTAACATTCCAAAAAGTACAAGCACAAAAGCCTCACCGCAGAAAAGCTGATTAAAATACATATGTTATCATTCCAACAACCATATGGCAAATAATACATAAAATAAGATATTTTTCCAAACTATGGTTGTCGTCATTCGAGTTATTTTAGCCATAATCCAATTTATAGTAACTGAAATGATGTCATTTGAGCAAACCACATTAGCTGGTTTCAAATTGCCACATCATTTTTGGAAAACAGAGCAGCTGAAGCTATTATTTGATTGATCAGACCAAAATAGAATGTTTTACTTGATTGCGTTGCTGAACCAGCATGTATTCTTATTTGTTTTTTATTTAATCATATTGCCTAGCAACCGCAGAAATAAATATATAATATATTGTGTTGTGCAAACATATTTATATATATTTGGATATACCATGCCAGATGACCATCGCTACCCCACTTACATTGTAGGGAGCTTAAAACCTCATCACATATAATATATTATATACCCCCACACAAGACAAATTTTTACGTTAATCGTTTAGTCAGAAGAATTTGTTTTTCTTCATTAGCTTAATTTCTGCTTCACCCCATTGCTGCTTTTGTGGAGACACCGTGATCATTAATCAAGTTAGGTTGCAATGTCTATGTCAGTTGTATTCAGAGAGATAATTTTTGAAGACCATATGTCCACCCCACTCGCCACCCACTTGTGGGTGGGGGGGCAAAACCCCATTTTCTATCAACTGTAGTCCATTAAACAGTTACAGTGTTCACCAATTTTCTGTGATGGAAAAATCAGAAAGACGGCAACACTCGCATACTTATTTTAGCTAAGTAAAACATTCTCATATATTCCATTTTTTGCATTTTCAATTTAAATGCATGATGTAAAAGTTTGGTAGAAAGGGACAATTTAGTTATAGTAACGGTTTTACAACAATTTCAAATCAATTTTCAGAAAAACTGAGTACAAATAGAACAACAAAAGGAACGTAATATGTAATATCCCGAGATTCTGGCACTCTTTTGTGCCGCCGGCCTTCCGTGAAATTTTGCGGCTAGACGGCCGGCTGACAGGCGAACCGATAAAACGGCTGGCCACAAAAGCGACTAGCCAGCGACTTTTCCGGTTGGCTTCCAACAATACGGCCAGCGGATCTGCAAGATAATTTTCCAAACTGTTTGTGTGATTTTTTTTCAAAATCTAAAATTTTCAGAGTTGAGTTATGCACAACATTGCATTTATTCTCTACGCAGTTATTAAGTGTAAAACCACATTGCTGTTTACGCTGTTTTTGTTATTACAGTGTAACAGCAAATATATATTTAATATGCCAAGCAGCCTCGAAAACAGCTTACATTTTAGAACGAAGCCTATAGCAATCACAGCTACCTGGCGCCTCTAATGCTTACGGAATAAGCATAAAATACATATTGCTTTACGCTGCCTTTTTTGCATTTTTGTCGCATAAATGTGGTAATGTACTAGAACCTGTCCTAGTGCTAAGAGGTCTCCGCTGCATCACTATTCCCGCTGTGGCGCCCGGATGACCCCGGTTTCCCGGTGAACTGCTAGTTGGCCTAAGGGAACTGGTTAAATAAGTAGGCCGCCGTCGAGTTAACCATGGTGTTCGGCCTGGCCCCTATATCGGCCCACGCTCTAGTAGTATAGAGGTCCCCCTGGGGAGGATCAACCCTTAAGCCTGCTAACAGGTAATAAGGCTGGACCGTCTTTCCCTCCGTTTCTCGGGAATCTTCCTCGGCATTTAGCCCTATGTCCCTTAAGATTGTGGACGTGACCTTACTCTGAACCGCCCCTCACATTACCCCAGAAGGTGAGAGCTTAAATTCGGAATCTTATAGGTCCCTTTGCTATACCTGACATGGGCCCTGCTACCTATCTACCATTTTTATACTACGGTGTACTCAGTCTAGGTTTTGTCTCATCGGTTTCCGATCCCTACATCGCTGGTGTGTAAACTTAACCAATTCAGTTATTTGTTCACTCAGAAATAGGGCACATATATGACATTACCCATAAAACACAATTATACGGTGCCATGCATGGTACCCGAAAATAATCATAAAAACAATGCGAGTCACTATATATTACAGACATGGCATTCAAAAATGTCCGACCCTGCTCAGTCCGATACCATCTAGTCTGCCCTCTAGACAGAACCCGGCATCGCGAACTGCAGTTTGTTTCTGTTTCCTCTCGTGTGAGCCCTGAGTTGTGTCCCGCCTCCGGTTTATGTAATTAAGGGAGAATGGAGCCATCTGCGCGCACTGTTGGCCTCGAAATCGTGGGCATGGAGCCCATATTCCTCGTCCTCCTTTCTTAAAAGTTACTGTTACCGAGGTTACGAAGAGCTAGAGGATGCGAATGGTTCCAGTGTCAATGCCGCTTCCCCTGAATCCGTCCGGGCTTTTGATATATTGGAGTTCGTGCTACTTTCGAAATCTCAAAAAGGCAGAAGCTCAGATTTAAGGGTGCGTCCCCAAAAACCCTTTGAGTTGTGCAAGTTTTTTAGGCTCCATGTCCTGCCTTTGGCATCCACCACAACCGACCATTCATTTCTCACCGGTCCGAAGTCATTTGTAACCTAAAACCTATGCGAGACTAGCATCCCTTTCCTGATCTAATTTCTTTTAAAATTGTGGGTTTCACGATAAATGAATACCAAAACGCCATTCCCATTAAACACTAATGGGGAGCTGTGTATGGAATAACGTCCGATGGGCTAAAACACGTCACCCTGCATTGGGGATGGCCGTACCTGCCCACATGAAGTCAGTGTCGTTCCAAGAAAGGTGGGACTCCCTAACGAAGCTGTACGGTTTAAGAGTACTCGTCGGAGTTTTTGAAAACGGGTCATCCTCAGCATTAAGGAAAACGTACAAGAGCATCGTCTCGAATTTTAAGGGACGCTTCAAAAGAGACCTTGTTAATTCTTCGAACTCATACTTCTCGGCCTGGCATGCAAGTGATTTCGTCCAGGCCCAACTTGGATTTCCTCTGCGCTTCTCCAAGCGGGCATGTGCACGTATCTAAGTGTATGCTAACGCTTAATCCCGTTCTCCCTGCATTTGCACTTAGTCAGACTGAACCTGGAACCACTTGCGCGTTCACACCTTGCACTGGATTGAAACGCCGTTTCTTGAAGACCTTTCTCGGAGTTTTTGAAAACGGGTCATCCTCAGTATTAAGGAAAACGTACAAGAGCATCGTCTCGAATTTTAAGGGACGCTTCAAAAGAGACCTTGCTAATCCTTCGAACTCATACTTCTCGGCCTGGCTTGCAAGTGATTTCGTCCAGAGTCAACTTGGATTTCCTCTGCGCTTCTCCAAACGGGCATGTGCACGTATCTAAGTGTATGCTAACACTTAATCCCGTTCTCCCTGCATTTGCACTTAGTCAGACTGAACCTGGAACCACTTGCACGCTCACACCTTGCACTGGATTGAAACGCCGTTAGTAGTATAGGGGAGATTTGAGACATAGATGGAGGTGGAGTCAGCTATTTATATGGTCCCTGGTATGGGCGGAAAGGTTGTTGGCGCTGTTGTTTTGTTATTTTAAATGGTAACCACGAAACTTAATAAAATCAATCGTTTGTGGTTTAGCTTAGCTTAGTTGCAGCAAACAATGTTATATTATATTAAACCTAAAATATTATTGAGTAAATAAGCTAGCTTTCTGTTTTTGATTATAATCTACGAAAGAACTATTTTGAAATATAATTTTACAGCTTCGTAGATTTTGGTAAAAGTCTCTAGCACAACTGATAGCAATACAAATTGCCTGAAACTTGGTCTTTTTCTCACATTTCCAAGAATTCACTTTGAGTCTTATCAATTTGCCGGCGGTGCGCAGGGTTAATTCGAAGAACTACAAACGCATTCTCAAAACAAAAAGAACCTTACCACACAAAAGGTTGGTATAATAATGAACCAAGAAAAATTCGCAAAGCTTACATATATATTTCAATCCTTAGCAAACATTGAGGAAAAGTTGTGAAGCATATAAACAGATTAAAACTGAAACCCATTCTCATTATAACGTTTCTAGGAATTTAGCTTGACAGAATAAAGCAGAATTATCTACTCTGAAATGTATTATTGCGAATATAACTGTTGAAATGAACAACATTGTTAAATATTGATATATCAGCTTTATATTATCGGGAAACACTCTTATCAACAGATTTCATCTTTAGATAACATTTTTTGGTATAAAGGAGCTCTGCATTTTCTTCGTGCTCGTTCTGGTCATTCCTGAAAACTGTTTCTGGTGGTTTTGATACTTTGTTTCTTGCCTGTTGGTTAATTGTATTTAACCTTATAGTTTATCTCGGTTTTGATTATGGGACCATGGGATCGTAAAAAGGTATGTATTATGTATATATGTAAATTATCACCGTTGAGTGTATACCCAAAGTCCTTACAGACATTAATTCCAAAAATATCATTTTCCATGTCTGTTGCTATTTCTGTAAACGATTATAAACTAAATTTGGTACGTGACTCGTTAACACTGTACGCATGCACAATTGAAGCCAACACCCTAAAACTTAGACTGTTCGAGGACTAGCGTCCAAAACTCAGCTAATTGTGTTCTGAATTGTCTGGTTGGAACTTTTAAGCTAGTTTTTTGTTCTTAATAGAAGATTTGTAGATTCAATGGATTTTGCAAACCGCTTTCATGTTTAATTTAAGTATAATTTAAAAAGTGACAATTGCACACACAACGGTCCAGCGAAGCATCTAGTAGTAAATTTAATAAACAGATTTAACTACTTTAAACTGCACATCATTATGTAAAAACGAAATAAGATCTCAAAAACAAACAAGTCAAACATATTTATGAGCTCACTCTACAGCAATTGCATCTGCTTCGTACTCGGTGGATAACTTTGTTATACCGATTAACCAAAAGGTATTCAATTTCGAAGCTTTCGCAGAACATTTATTTTTGACTAATCGCGTTGACTCGACAAAATGAATCACAAAAGATTTTTCTATTTTGTAAATTCCGAGGCGTCTTGGAAAGCAAAATTTTAAAAGATTCATAAAAGTTGATTTCTTCTCAGTCCTTTCCTGGCACCTTAAAAGTATGCATAGATACAGGTAAAGTATATTCTCACGCTGTGGTGATGCTGAATCAATTATTACCAAATTATCTCTTTATTTGTAAATTTAGGCTCGTATAGTGACAACGGAAAACATGTACTTCAAACTTCATATTAGTGTTGATTGAAAGCAAGCAATTTCCGCACGTATGCACTCGTGAGTAAGATAGTAGCACAAGCTTTACAGCGAACAAAAGTAGGCAAGTGAAACAAAAATAACACCTTATCACCTTTGGTTGTATAGCCTAGGTGCATGCAGACGTTAATTGCGGAAGTATTATTTTCCTTCTCTGTAGCTATGTTTGCCGCAAACGATGACGAGTAAATGTGATATGTACGTGACTTGTGGATGCTATTCTGCTTGCACAATTGAAGACACAACCTTAATTCATGAGATTGTTGGAGACGAACTGTTCAAAACACAACTAATCAAACATAGGTTATCATATTCCAGTGCTTCAGCAATTGGGATTAAATAATTAATGGCATAGCTAGTGTTGTTTTGTTTGGGTGTGAATATATAGGTAGTCTTGTTTTATAAAATTTTGATTTTTAACCTCAATGGCTAGCTATCGTTCTGTTTTAAATTAATTTAGGCTTAGTCATTGTTTATAAAAATTGGAATAGGTTATTTTACCGTAGATGTACACCTTACGAATTACCTGATGACCGTTTTTGTTGCTTTTAGCAAAGTACAATACCGCAGTTTCTAGAAAAGTGTGACCTTCAGTCACCAACGGAGCGTGATGAGATTATGAATGTCTGGGGAAAAAATTCAATGGTAAGAACATTATCAACCTTTCATTGTTCTTTTTAACTCTGTAATGTATATTTCTTTTATTATCATTTGCGAACTATTGAATGTGAGTTTTTACTAATATCAAGAGAGCTATTATAGAATTGAAAAACACATAAGTTTAAATATTTAGTTTGTTGTTTTTTCTGTGTACATACTAGATGCTTCGCGTGTGTGGGTTTCTAACATACCAAGCGGTTAAATTTGGGGTAACAAGCCCAAAAGCCAAGAAAATTTTTAGACACAAAAACACTAAGCGATGGTGGGATCACTGGTTAATTACGTGTTGTAGAAGTATCCTCAATTTTTAAGGTATTCATTACGTATACTTATATGCAGGTCGTCCTGGTGAATTATAGTTACTATGCCGGCGCAGTCATGTCAACCGTTTCTCCGCAATAACAGAAATACAACCAATATATTTATCATTATTCAACATGTGAGCATTGTTCTATGTTATTAAGCCTAACAGAAGTTGTTCAGTTAATGACACAGACGATGTCTAGAAACATAACACAAATCAGAAAGCTAATGAGGGATTATGAATTATACTTATGAACAATAATGCAACAAATTGTATATACAGCTGTGCAACACTCATGAACATATCTTATGTTTTATTCAGGCAAGATTTGATTGCCTTTTTATATCACGTAACCATGTTAGAGAAAAAGTAACCTTCCAGTTTGTCCGTTTCGTTTTAAGATTAATTTGACTTATTTGGGTTAAATTTTATTGTTTATGTATTCGCGTGTGGTGTACTCCTGCGACACTGATGCCACTCAATGTAATCAGGAAGCGAAAATCAGGCATCCAGAAGCTGTATTTGGCAATCAATAATAGTAAATTTTGCCGTTATTACTATATATAGATTGACATATGACTTTTTGTTAAGTGGCATATAATTTTACAACTCATGTTTACTTTGGTGTCACAATATTTGCTCAACTACCAATATGCTGTTGGAATCAATCGGATCATGTTCTAGCTGGTTAGCCATATAAATTGATTTCATTAAAACAACGGTCCTAGCGGAGCATCTAGCTAATAAATTTACTAATAATAAGCTATAATATAGCTAAAGTAGTACACAATTTGTAGGAACAAGAGCAACGCAGCCCTGTATTGTTAGAACGGTATCCAATCAAAAAACGTGTATCATGGGCGCTGCGTAAAACAGTAAACAATCCTTTGCCGCCGCTGAAAATGCCGAGTATGGAATCTGATTGGCACCATGAAGAGGTAACGTATTCCTTCGTCTCAATAAAATTATTCAGTCTCACCATATTCTCCCTGTGTTACTACACTTGTAGTTTATAGATTTAGCGTTTAGGTTGTTATAGAAATGATGGAATGAGAGGTAAGGAAAGTATGACAAACTTGGTTATAATCAAATCTTGTATAGCTCATAAAACATCAGACAATAAGAAATTTGACTTTTTAGTGTCCATTTGCCTGTATATCTAGTAATCTACCACACCACGTGCAACAAGGATTAGTGGCGGACCCAGACTGGAAGCGAGTTCATCGAGAACTAGATCTTATTGACCCTGGAAGTGTGGATACAGCTGAAATACTACAAAATCCATTTACCTGTTGTGTTTATATAATTCAGTTCTTCATATAATTAGAGTAAACGCATCGACAAATATACATAAATGATTATATAACTGAATTTAGAGCATGTGCGTAATATCTGTAATAAATTATGTAATTTAGGAGACTTCGGAAAACCCGAAAACGATAATCACCAGCAACGACGATGTTGAACACGAAACGGTTGCTGAAAATAGTGACCGTCCTACAGCAGCAGATTTTATTGGAACTATATTGTGCGCGGACGACACACAAATGACAGATACGGAGGTTTCTAAGATCTTTGGAGAGCAAGAAGTATGCATAAGAAAGTTCTTCCTAATTTCATTGCTTGATGTTGACATTTCAATTTAATTATAGTTAACATTGTTGCGCTATTTCGGAGCGATTTTTTTAGTAATTAACATATATCCTCAGATACTTAAATGTCTAGTATAGTATGCTTTGAAATAAATTGAATGTTCAAATGTGGTGTAAGTGGAATGCGTAGTGCAACATTGTTGTTCAGTTAAATTCATACTAAGCATTTTATATGTATTGAGATTGGACCTAGTGCACTCATCTCATTTTAAATGTTGCATTATGTAGTAATTTAAATATTACTTAATCTGTCACTACTCTCCCAATAAACCACTGGATTTGTTATTATTATAAATGTATGTTTTCAGAATGCTGAGATTAAAGTCGACGTCTGGCTTAACCAAAATTGTCATGAGCAGCAGATAACGGATGGTATAATAGAAGATGGTGCGGCCGAAATGAGCGGAGCGATCTAGAGATTAAAGCTCTTGCACCAAGCGAGGAAAAGGTGAAACTAATTTCTAATAGCATTATTTTTACACCCAATTTTTAGAGCTCTATATTCACTTCATAATTAAAAATTATCAACTAAATCTGTTCAGGATCATGAAAACTTAATTCAATTTTTAGGAAAAAATGTTAAATATTTTGACAGTTTTCGAATTTGTACTCGCTCAGCATACAACGAAATGTGAATATTCTCTAAGCAGCTGAATTCATTGGATTTTTTTCTTATAATCATTACTACCTTGCTGAAGTTACAAAGGTCTTTTATAAACAAGTCTGATGTCCAAAAGTTATAGTGGTTATATGACATTTATTTAATGAGACGTCTAGTTTTGGTGCTAAAAGCATCTGTCGCAGCAGCTATCCTGGAAGGAAAAACAAACACAACTGATTTTATTGCCCTACGCACTTTCTAATTACTGCATTCCAATATCACAAAACACATATTAAAGTGCCACACCTTCAACGAATGAAAGTAGCAATTGCACACTTTATATGCCAAAAAAAATTTTTAATTAGTGCCAATCTTATGGCCAGGACACACCCTACCCGATTTAAACACTAAATTACGCGAGGCGCTAATTGATAAACAAATCATCTAGTAATCTAAGCTTAGCTGTTTTAATCTGAACAGGAATTAACTGACTAAATAGTGCGTTTTATCGAACATTTAACTTAAATATTCATTACTATTTATTTACAGGAAAATCGAACACCCACACCAAATTTGTTTCCTGTTATGCTCAATGGTGAAGAGTTCACACCTACAGTTACTTCGGAACCATGTGACGTGTGCGAACAGATCCGTCCTAAGAAAATTCCGCTAAAAATATTGGAATCGTTGCTTCGGGAGAAGGAAGACAACGGTCGTCAGCCAAACCAAGAAATGAGTCAGGACTGTGAATTCTCGGAATGCGGCGGCCAAAGTAATACTATGCGACTGCATGAAAAACAACATCAAATAGCGTACACTGGTATAGCTACATACTGTCTGCCAGACGAGCGCGAGGTTTGTGTAGGTCGAATGCGTTTGGTCGGAGTAAACTACCGAGTTGAATACAAAACCGATGGTGGTTTATGTCTGCATTTTACCCAACGGAAGGCGTAGATCGGTAAAAATCATAATCTCGCATACTATCAATTTAGTCCAGTTTTAACTAAACTCTGGAAAGTGGGTGTCATACCATTTCTCTTTATTTTTTTGTTCACTAATGTGCATTAAATATCTGATGTTTTACTTACTTCAATTACATTTAGAGACCAAAATGGATACCGCTGAATATTCTGAGACTTATTAAGGTTATGGCTACTAAGTAAGCGCAATGCTCCTTCTAAATATATGAACCTGTGTTATGCGATACAATCCTACATATTTTTAAAATGATCAAAAATTTCATGAGCCAAATCCAAAGCAATAAAGTCATAACTAATTTCTTTCACAAAAAATGGATCATTAGTGCCTTTTTCGAAAAATAATCTAATTCTGTCGGCTTTGAGCATGAGTTCGGCCGCATCGTGCATGGGTCCCGCACCGCAAATATTCTTCCTATCGCACCAAATGATCAAATTGTCCCGAAAATAAAAATTTTTCAATATATTCTTCACGAGATTTTGCTTATTTGATGGTGTAATTCAAACCGTGTCGCTTCGTTTCCGCCATGAACGCCCGGAATAGAGAGAGCTGATCTGTTGTGTATAGAGCTTTGAGGAAGTCACGGAACACATAGGGCTGTTCCATAGTTGGCCACTTGTAAAATCGGCGTTGTCGTTCGCCATTTGTGACACTAGTTATCTTATTAAAAGTTCTCCGAGCCATATAATTTGATAATGCCTCCGAAGTAGTGGTGACATTAAGATTATGCTGATCCGCTAGCTCATTAATTATTTTAACATACTTATACATTATGAAATTAAGTGTTAAGCGTCTGAAACACAGACAATTTAAGGGTTATTTCGAAAGTGACGACAGCTACATCTTTCTTTGCTCAAGTTTATATATGAGAGTAGCTTTCTGGAATTATGTGGCGTTGGGACCGTTGGTTTCGTGTACCTGCTAAAATATCGAATTTTTAATATTAAGGCCTAGAGGTCTGAAAACTTGGTCCTGGGGGTAATTTGGGTCGCTGATTCGAATTTAATAACTATTTTTGCCTAAAACCAATATTTATGGTAACTATGTAACCTTTAGGTATTAGCTATGCTAAATTTGTCCATTTATTACCCGAGATGGTAGTTTCTTGGTCATAACTTTCGAACCATTCATTTCCGACCCCTGTTGATAATACTTATAAGGGGCAGAATATAATTTCCTATTCAATGGAACCAGAATTTCAAATTTTCATTTTTGAAACTAGCTATGTAACCTTTAGGTATTAGCTATACTAAAATATCGAATTTTTAATATTAAAGTCTAGAGGTCTGAAGAATAGTTTCTAGGGGTAATTTTTGTTCCTCATTCCGAATTTAATAACCATTTTTGCATAAAACCAATATTTATGGTGGCTATGTAACAATCTATTTATTAGCTATTCTACACGAGACTATGTGATAAAGGTCATATATTACAATAAGAATTGAAATATTGCAACTATAGACTATAGCAAGACATATAGCCCCAGAATATATATTTCTTTATTGACAACAACGACAACACATATAAACACATAAACATAAAATACTATTTTTGTAGTTTATCTCTAACAAGCATTAAGATTTCTCCAAGTACGTTTTTTCCGGGGAAGCGTTCTTCCGTTTCGAACAATGTACTGTTTGCTGACACCCCGGATCCGAAATATGTATCAAATTCGGTTGCGAAAACCAAAATATCTTTTCCCGTAGCCAAAAGTTTTTGTTTAAGATAATTGTTTGTTGAAAACTTTGCCCAAATAGTGTCAAACATCATGTCCTAGCGTACCGCGTCCCATATCGTTTCGTCATAGTTTTGTATACCTGCTGAGGGCTGGTTCGCTTTGCTGGGAGAGCGGCATTGTAGTATGCGATCAAACGTGTCAAAGTCCCCGAAGTGATAAGCTTTCTTGCGTTGATACAACTGCTCCGCGCTGTGGTAGGGAACACCGTTATGAATGAATCGTGCGACATTGAAATTTGAAATGGAATTTTGGTCTTGATGATCCATGATTAGTGCTGTAACTGGTGCTCCAACCTTCTTAATAAGATTAGCGAAACGGGCGGCGTCAGAAGGTCTTGGAACTTTTATAAATGGGGATGATGTGAAATATTTAGCTAAGTCTATAAAATGTGACCCAACATTACCATTATCATAAATTACACGCTCCTGATTGTTTAGCTGAACGTGATCTTCAAGATAGTGAGCAAATATTTTTGCCTTATTGCGCAATCTTCGGGGAAGTACGTCAACTATATCTTGTAGGGTTGTATTTGTATTGGGAACTTTGTTGATAATTTCTGCTGGTCTAATCTTATGTTCGCTACTGTTAGCACTGCCAGCTTTTAGTTTCTCAAACAGTCCTTCCTCTATTAAAGCATACTTTTTCGGTTCATTCATTTTTGAACATTGCTTTAAATGTAGGTTTTACCAAAGCTAAAAGCCTGGGCACTATGTTTACTCCTATTCTTTTTAATATTAATTTTTTCCTTTGTAAGCTAACCCTTTTAGAAGCAAGCGCTGCAATCTTACACTTATGTAAATTTACCCAACTACCGTTTTCTGCGTTTAATTTTACGTTTCCATTTTCTATATTTTTACATATTTGTGACATGCTTCGAACTAGCGAAGGATGTGCGCTTGATAGTATACATTTTACGTAGCGCTTACGGGCCATTTCCAAAAATTTGAAATAACGCTAGGTTTTCTCTTATGTCAGCACTCATTATATGTATACGTAACTTTGCTCGTGAGGTAAAAATACTTCGGATAGTGTAAACTCTGTTGGTGAGTCTGGTTTCAGATTGATCATAAGATAACTATAATTCTTTTTTAATGCTTTTGAGTAGGCACCTGACAAATAGTTCTTTTTTCCAGGAAACATTCGGTTGCCAAGTGCCTGTATAAATAGCTTTATCACCCCTGTTTTCAAAAAGGAAATAATAGTCTGTGTTTCTTCGAATACTGGGACCAACTCTAGGGCAAAAATATGAATTTTGAACAATGAAGATAACCGATATTAATCTGTGTCTCATACGCGTAAACAAGCTTATAAGTCGTTTGTCTCCAACTAGAGACTCCATAAAATCGTCCAATATTACTAACGTCTGTGTAGGCGTATCTGATTCTTCAAATAGAAATTGTGGAAAGTTTGGTATAAGTTTCAGATTACCTAATTCTAAGCTTAAGAGTTCTGTTTCAGGCATAGTGCAGCAGTAGAAAATCCTATCAAACTGTTGTGTATTAAGATCTTTGTTGCGTCTTATCAGCTCTCTTACAAAGTAACTTTTGCCTGATTGGGTTGATCCTGCCACGATAGCACTGTATGGTGGTGAAAGTAGTATGGCATTATTCTGACCATTTAAACTCGCCATGATCTTTTATTGTAAGCACACTATCGTTTTCTGCCAATATAAGTAACATTATAGCCTCTGTTAATGGTTTTCTATAGCTAAGTTCTATATCAACGGTACCATGTTCGGGACTAGAAAGATAACCACAATTTGTGCTACCATCCCGTGTAAGCGTTATTGGTATCATAAAATAACCAGAAGGGTATTCTAAATTATCGAATCCGGTATCTAGGTTAACAAAATCTGTTCCTCTGAAGAAGTTGTAAAGTGCTCGACAATTATCTTTTGTTGGATGAAATGTAAGAGGTACGTTGAAAGGGTATGACCTCTTGTTAACAAATACTTGCCATGATTGTAATTCAAAAGATTCGAAATTGAAAGGGTTTTTGTCAATTTGGCCATTATATCATTATAACAAGAAGCGGGTAGTTTGAGTACCAACATAAACATACCAGGACAACTAGATGCATAATTTTAATTGTAGCAAAAGCATAAAACAGTGTCACAGCTCCACGGCTCTGTTATCCCTTAGACATCTGAACTTTTTCGCACACCCAGAGGGCTTACTGACTGTTTTCACGGTTTCTGCATTATACGCCGTCTTTCACTCTATACGGCATTTTACGTCTTTTATTCCATTTACAGACATGACAATGATATGTTTATAGAGCTGTAACATACTAAGATTAAGCAACTACCCCTCCTTCACAAGTCCGATGATAACAAATTTTATGCGTAGCGTCCTTCCGCAAATTAACATCCAGAGACTACTAAAAGGTTCAAAATGATCGTCAGCAATGATATGTTTATAGAGCTGTAACATACTAAGATTAAGCAACTACCCCTCCTTCACAAGTCCGATGATAACAAATTTTATGCGTAGCGTCCTTCCGGAAGTTAACATCCAGAGACTACTAAAAGGTTCAAAATGATCGTCAGCAATGATATGTTTATAGAGCTGTAACATACTAAGATTAAGCAACTACCCCTCTTTCACAAGTCCGATGATAACAAATTTTATCCTGAGCGTCCTTCCGCAAATTAACATCCAGAGACTACTAACAGGTTCAAAATGATCGTCAGCCCTGGTTGATTCCATCCGACCAATCTGTAAATACCGTCGGCTTTTGCCACATTAAATCAACTTTGTACCTCAAGTTCCATTTAGGGTGCGAGTGCTAATCTTCTGTTTTGGACAATCGCAGCTAGATTTGTCGAAGCACAATTCATGAATAGATGACAGTTCTGACACAGGAAACTTTATTAACCATTCCGTTCAACATCGTTCCCTTTTTACAATAGAGCACCCTAGACTACGTTGAATTAGTTTCTTGTCAAGTAAAATGATAATACATAATAATACAACGCGCTACTTTACGCCGACGAGGCGCACGCTGCAGATCACTGCGTCACATGGCCACACTCATATATGCGTGTGGTGCTGGAAATAAAATTAAACTAGCTTTCGCATTACATTCAGCTATATATGCCAAAAAATTTTTGTGCCAATACCAAAGGAAGGCTACAATGCACACATAGGTATTATACATCTAAACAGATGAAAATAAAATTTATATAATAAATAATAAATATTATTAAAAGTCGTAGCCAATTTCAATAATTTTTTTTGGTTTTTGGTTTTTAAAATCACGTGAATCGGATTAAATAATCGAGCAAAATCCTTGTTATAAACATTAATATCACATGATTATAATTACTATGTTTTGATGGACATCACGCGGTGTTACGGATTGTTGAGAAGCATAATGGCAATATTTGTCATGGTGTTGTCGATATTTACTTTATTGAAGTCTACCATTTAGCCATGGTTATATGGCAATAGGTTTGTTAGAAAAGTAACCGTTTTTAGGATTCCTTCACCAAGCTGTTTCTTTCTAAAGCAATTAAGTAGTTACGCTTCAGGTTAGTTGTAGGTCACTAAGTTTTATGCTGTGAATTTTCTAATTTTAAGCGAAGGTTCATTTGCTATATTTTCTTGAAAAAATGTTAACAAGACTCTGTTTCTCTAAATTGTGCTTCCTAATTTTTATATACCTTCTGTTAAGTGTATATTTTGTGTTTGGCTTTGGTCATTAAGCTTTAAAATATATTTTAAATTTAGTTATAATTATAACTTGTGACTGTAAATATACATACCATCCGTCATGTTGCAAACCATCTGTATGTCATGGGTGTATCAGAGAAAGTAGGATTTGTTTTCAACGCTTTGTCATGTAGCATTAACCGTGATTATGCTTTCAAATGCTATCACTATTTTTATGTCTCAACAAGTGTGCATTATCCCGCCAGCTGTCACAAGAATGTATTTTAGGATCACTCACAAGTAGATAAATAGTCGGATGTCTTGATGACTGATTACAGACAAAATAATGCACAATTTTTACGATTCCACTGGTGTGAAGCAATGTGATTTTCTTGACTTGGTTCCATAGTCACAGGGATCCTTCGAGTCGAGTGCTCCCTGCCTAGCGAAATTTTTCCGAGGATGCCTCTGGAACAGACGTAACAGTATGTTTGCTAGAGTGTGGCAGCGATGGAGCTAGAACCTGACTGTGTCAATTCGCAGTAAATCATAACTATATTTTTCTCGTTTTAAATACTTTTCAAAAATCTGTCAACAAAATACTTACCGAGCGAATTTGTATTATATATAATTATATATACTATATATTATATAATGTTTATAATTATGTATGCGATATAAATATAATTATTTGTATATGTGCCATATCATGTATTATTTGTTATATAAATTTTAGTTTAAAATGTCGCTGTCTGGGTGCTGCATATTATGTTGTAGGGCGTAGTTCCTAGTAATTCTACTATATGTTTTTGTTTTGTTAAAACATCACTTTCGCGATAAAATAGATAACTAATTTTTAAACGCGCTATTAGAGCATGGGCCTAGCCACGGATTTGCATTGGTGGGCCGAGCCCTTAGTTTTGGTTGGTGTCTCTCGCCCTTCAGCTAAAATTTCTTTTCATCGAGTCTGGTATAGCTGTGAATCTTAAGCGCTTTCTTATAATTGAATTGAGGCCGAAATGAAAGGCCGCAATTTGGAATCTCAGAATTGCCGTTCTCAACACACTAAGCCTAAGCTTTCGCCTAGGTTTTGCTTCCTATATTAACGCGGATGTTGAATGGTGTATTACTTAGGCTGAGGCTACGAATACCGTCGGTTCAACTGTACCAGGCTGTTCCTTTTGTAATTGTATAAATTGTATAACACACATCAGCATTTAGGTTACTCATGAGATCAATAGCTGCTCGACCTTATAGCTCGAGGCCATCAAAATTTAGGAAAATTATATAAAATAAAGTACAAAAATATTTTGAAGAATCTATTAACTAAAACTGGATCAAGGTCTGAGTTCCCCATTTCATAATGAGGAAAATATTTCCTGGATGCGCCAGTGCATGCAATCATGACTTGAAACATGTCTTTCTATCAAACTATAAGTGGATCAATGTCTGAGTACCCCTCCTACTCAGGAAAACATTTCCTGGATCCGCCAATGCATGAAATCATGACTTGAAACGTGTGTTTCTATTAGCCTACAGTTCGAGGATATTAAATAAAGTGAGGTACTAGCCAGCCATCTTTATACACAAAAACCAGCTCTTGCTAAAAGGTGATTCACCACCGCTTCTATGTCTTTTATGTTCAACTGTCGTTACTGTGGTAACCAGGTTACCATCAGCATATTATTAATACATTGTATCTACTAAGGGAATGTCATTTTCTAATAGAGTAGTCGCTGCCTATTGATGATAATGATTTCTCAATCAAATGACAATTTTGAGTTATAAAATGGCCAATGTTCTAATGATTCATCGTGTAATATTACCTAGAGTTGCAACATGGTATTGTCAATTTTTATTGAGACATAGTTTGCTGATAGTGAATGCTTCCGTGGAGCTCGCTGGGTTTTCTTTGGAGAGCAACTGGTAAATATATACATAGCAGTCCCTACTTGATTTTACTTAGATTATAAATTGCATTGGGGTAATATATTAAATATATACATAGCAGTCCCTACTTGATTTTACTTAGATTATAAATTGCGTTGGGGTAATATATTAAATATATACATAGCAGTACCTACTTGATTTTACTTAGATTATAAATTGCGTTGGGGTAATATATTAAATATATACATAGCAGTCCCTACTTGATTTTACTTAGATTATAAATTGCGTTGGGGTAATATATTAAATATATACATAGCAGTCCCTCTTAGAACGAATTCATTTTT
>JASANE010004704.1:0-13750 GCA_030248225.1 Trileptium ribeirensis
TGTGGTCTTCCGTTCAGTTACGTATTGCTCGGCATGGTTTATCGCTGTCATGTGTATATTGGCGCTTGCATTTTTGTCCCTGATTGTAATTTGTATTTTTAATCGAACAAGAGGCGAGAAGTATCCAGGTAAGTGTATTTGGCGGCAATTGAATATGTTCAATTGGAGTGAATACATCAAGAATCTTAGTAGTAAACGTAACGAATTACAAAAAGTGACGGAACAATAGGCAGGGTATTTTATATCTTATTTATCTATACATGTATTTCAACTAAATATTTAATCAATTTATATTTATATTAAGTATCATGTTTTAGACAATTGATGTCAAATCCACCATACAAAAAGCTACCTACCTAAAAATTAGTTAATTTATTAATTGTATCAAGAGTGCATTAGGGAAGAGTATGACACTTCCCTGCACTCACATGTTAACCCGTGTGTGAAGATACGAGCGTTTTCGGGATGACCCCCAGTTTCTTGGAAGGTCGCGATGCCCCGACCCTCCAGTTTCTATGGGGGGTAGCTCGGACCCCCAGTTTTTTTGGTGGGTCGGTCGGACCCTCTCCCCAATTTCTGGGGGGGGGGGGTCGGATTATAAGCAGCTGCTGGTTCAACCGACCCCACAGAAATTTGGGGAGGTGACCCCAGAGAGCTACTCCCAACCAGAAACTAGGGGTCAGGTCGAAAATGCCCGTATCATCAAACACAGGCTAACATGTGAGTGCAGGAAAGTGTCATGCTCTTCCCTAATGCACTTTTGATTGTATCAACTAATGAGCTAATTATTTAACTGATTAGCACACATGATAAAATCATAGAGCTTGAGAAGCCGTGTATTCAATATCTATGACATCGAAAACCTCCGAGCACAAAAAATCAGAAATTTTGAGGTGATTTTAAAATTTACATAAAATTAACGGATTAGCTAATAAATTAACTAATTAGCATTAAGGCCAAACTTTAGTGCTTCAGAAACGTTATATTCGTGATCAGCGACGTAGAAAACACCAGTGTGCAATTTTTTATTTCAGAGCTCTTTTAAAATTTTCGAAAAATTAGCTAATTAATAATTAATTAGTAATTAGGTAATTAACTAACTAATTAACATGTTTTGAAATCCAATTTATTCCATCCCATCTAATTAGCATCCTCAAATAATAATAAACACCTTATTCATAATCAGCACGGCGAGAGTTAGCATACGCATCAAGATTCGCATCAAGATACGCTTTACACTGATTATTCATTGAAAAATAAGCTGTTTTTATTTCATTCAAAGTGCTAAAAATAGGCTAACACTAATTAGGTAATTGAAAACTAATTAGTTAATTACTAATTAACTAAAACAAATTTTGATAAAACAATATGTCTTACACCTGAAGAATATTAGGCCTTTGAAATAGAAAAGTTTTATTATATCGGCCCAGTGGTTATTGACGACACGAAGGACAAATGGTGCCGATTTTCCCCCTCTGACGAAAGCAAAAACGCTTCAATTCGCTCCGCGCAGTTATTATCCAGTCTGCAGTCTGTTAATTCGGGGCCATATGCCATTGCTTTATGCTGGTCCGGTAGACATGTGTTATAGATGTGAAAAAACTAAAGGCGTGTTCAAACGCTCAAACTTTTTGCTCAAATTTTGAGCTCAAAATTTGAGCTCAAAATTTGATCCAATTTTGATCAAAATTTGAAAGGGATTTTTAAATGTAAATTGCGATATTTCAAAATTTGAGATCAAAATTTGAGCTAAAACTTTTTCAGGTAATACATCTCGTCCATGATTGGGTACAGGAACATAATGTTTGAGCTGTGTTCACACGTTCAAAATTGCAAAAATACAAAAACGTTGCTTTCAAATTTTGATCAAAATTTGATCAAAATTTGAGCTCAAATTTTGATCAAATTTTGAGCAAAAAGTTTGAGCGTGTGAACACGCCTTTAGTTTTCAAGTTCATGCTCAGCTTGGCTCTCCCCGGACCATGTCCAGCGCGACGTGATTCTTCTTACGTTACAAACCTGCCGGATCAGATCTTCATAAGCTATGTCCGGCACGGCTCAGCTTTTCTGATAGCTAAACAGGCTCGACTCTTCGGCTCCTAACAATAAGTGTTTGCGATTCGCTATTACTAGAAAGAATATATGACATACAATTCCACAAACGAATTATATTATATAGTTGCTTTTCGGGCTTCTAAGAGACAAGCCGATGTTTTTTCAGCTTTTTTGGCCGATTATAAGGTCATTTATGAAACAACTAAAATTTTATTTAAGCAGCGGCTTCCATTTCAGTCTTCCATCCTTTCCATCAGAATCGTAACTAAGTGCCCCAATTTTCTAGCCCTAGACCCCGCAAAAAACCCGGTTTTATATCGACAACAGCACAAATTTGAATTTATTATACTATTTTTTCCGTATTGTATACTTGAACAAGCAATTATTTTGCTGCAGAAAATTAAAGCGCAGAATTTTGTTTGCAGAAGAATATATCCAGCGGGCTTACAGTGGGACTCTGGTGAAAAAGTTGGCAGGAGTAATGGTGCCAGCTACAGGGACTCTATGTAATGTCCGTTTAAATGTTTTTATCGTCAGGCAAATGGTTTGCTGTGCACACAATAATTGAACAAAATATAATTCCAAAGTTTAGCTACTTAAACCCAAATTCTGATGTTGCTACTTTGAGCCAAAGTTTAATTCTTGTACATTACTCCTGTGGTACGTTGAGTTAGTATTAATGGTATTTTCAAGACAACAATCCATTTACCTATATACAGGCGTTGTGTAAGGACCAATAAACGCATTATAATTTGGACACTACGCCGCAAAGCTGTATACAAGGATGATAACAAATATGTATCAGGAAAATATCGTACCCGATATTGAAAAATTAGTATTAATTAGGATTCTGCAAATATATTGGCATCAATATGAGTAAATTGGAAATTTGAAATCAATACGCGTACAATACTGGAAAGTTTTAAAAATCAAGCCTCTGGCAATTTTTATACTATAACGAAGCAAAAAAGTTATGAATCCCAACTTATTATATATATTTGATTTAACTACAATTGATATTTGACATTCCAATGAACATGAATCAATTTGTATATTTTAGTAAAAGAAAAGCAAAAAGAAGTTGAAGACAATATCGATATTGACGAAGAGCGTTCGTTCCTTGAATATCAGTATGGTTCGAGGTAAGATCTTCCAGTTCTGCGGCCCATATACTTTGAATTAATACGACGCAAAACTCCTCGTCACTGCCTCGTCCTCGACAAAAATAGATCTATGATTACTTGACAGGTTTATGTCGTCAGTAGAGGTTGGCAGCTCACGCCTTCGTTACGTGGCGGGTTTGACCCCCTTTTGTCTGGTAATCTTTGTACACAACAGACTAAGGCCATGCTGCTTGAAGGTATGCAA
Organism: Trileptium ribeirensis; assembly: GCA_030248225.1. Classification (NCBI taxonomy): domain Eukaryota; kingdom Metazoa; phylum Nematoda; class Enoplea; order Enoplida; family Thoracostomopsidae; genus Trileptium; species Trileptium ribeirensis. The sequence goes on from JASANE010004704.1 coordinate 3,424, forward strand.
ACCAGGTCGCTTAGAAAGTCAGCAGGGGTTTCGTGTCGGAGTTAGCATCTCTTCACAGCTTGTATTCCGAAAGCACTGGCTACTATTGGCTATTGGTTAGGAGCTCCTTCACACGATTGCCTTTGTTTTTTGCTCATTAAATAATAAAGGAATTGTTTTTTATGTTTATAAAATTTAAGTCTAAATACATGGGTCATCATAAAACTCTACTTGTCCGGTTTGACAAAAATCATGGATTTTAACCCTTTCATGCGACAGCTAATTTCTGTATCGTGCAATGTTTGAGAAATTTACGCTAGGGATCGAACCAGGGTCGTTCGGGTGAAAGTTGCGACGCACACCACTGAGTTATCTGGGAGCCGTTGCACGGTTCCTTAAGGAAGAGCACAACGCTAGCGAATAACAACGAACGTGCAGACATACTGCATACGACAGATTCAGTAAACATAACGATTCACAACGTGCGTTAGGACCGTTGGGATCCGGTGGGCATGAAAGTATCAACAAAAATGTTTAATATTCAGAAGTTTGACCAACTGGATTTTAGGGTAGAACCATGTCATTTCTATTTTCATAGCGTTTTGGCCAAACACATGAAATATTGGGAAGCGCTAACGAGGGTCATGCTCCTATAAGAACGCTAAATAATAATTGTTGACAAATAATTTTATAATTGATGTTGAAAATATTAAGCAAAAAATAATAGCAATAATAAATAATAAAACTAGTAAATAAATTATGGTCAATAAACAATTTTTAAAATTTGTTGTTAATGTTAATAAATAATTTGTAATTCATAATGTTAGCTAAGAAGTTTTTCATTAGAGCATAGCGATTGGAGCTTGGAAACGAAGGGATGTAAAAGAACAGCCGCCTGAAAGTTTGGGCTTCTGTGGGATTTCATCCTATGCCTTCACGTTTTTGGATGCGAAAGCAGGCGCTCAAACGACTGAGCTAGCCCTGTCCAACTTCATAGCAGTTATAAAGAAGCTATATTCTGTAGATAAATAATATTGATAGATTGAAAAACAAATAATATATTAGAGTGTTTCATAAGTAGCGCCCCAAGTTCAAATTGTTATTGAGACTACCATATTACTGAGTCAACGATCTTACTTAACCGAACATATTTAAATATCGCTATAACAAAATGTCTGCTACCCGATTTAAGTTGATTGATCCAATAACTGCTTCAGGGTTGAATGCAGTTAACCAAATTAGAAAAAGTTGTGCGCCCATTGTCCCGACATTCGTCTTCACAGCCCCCATATCATAAAACTATTGCCTCAATTAACAAAAAGTCTGTTATAACAGGTTCCGTAGCTGACTTGCCTTGAACAGGGAGACCACCGACGCGATGCTGCGATAGTTGTTATTTCCTGCGATTTTGAAATAATCCGACAAAGTCAATTCGATTGGCCTGCTTGTTCTCCTGATGTAAATCCTCCTGACCTTTTTTTCTGTGGGGGAATATTGAAGGAGAAGGTATATACACGCAAACCGCAAACCCCGTTGTGCTTGAAAGAGGTTATTTCGGAGGAGTCTCTCTTTTGAAGCCTAACGTAGTAAGAAAAGTTTGCCGAACTGTGTTTTACAAGAAGAATGCATTGATCCTAGAGGCACCACAGGTTCGCACTTAGGGTAAATGTTATTCATCAAAAACCTAAGTCATATATGAGAGTACGTGCATACCAACACGATTTTAGATATGTTTATTATTTGGCACACTGGGTGACTTTAATGCTAGGGCTGTGTTGTTTTTAATTGATAAATAATATTAATTGGAATATTGACAAATATTTTACTGTTCTTTGAATAGGTATTTGGTTTTAACTTTACGTACAAAACATCTATATGGTGTATTTCGCTTGGGTAGACCCTGTAAAATATGCTTTATAAAAAATCAAGAATGTGCTAAGCAAAATAATTCAAAACTAATTACTAAAAACTAAAATAGCCACAGGTACGCCTGTTGTACAAATGCCAGCAAAAAATTTACAATACAATAAAATATTTTTAACAAATATTTAAAGTTAAATGTGTCGGTAATAAGGTAGTAAATACATTGTATGAACTCACGTTTTCTGTTTATTTTTGATTTCAGCGATCAAAAAACTCCCGATGGAATGCTTTAACAATAATTTGGGACCGCTTTAATGTAATTATAGTAAAATCATATTTGACAATTATTTGAATCTTTGATTTCGTAACGCCGGGGTGGATTTCGAACAATCTACTTCATCAGAAATATATAGCTGCATTCTACAATTCTTTTAAAGTGGACATTTGATTAATGTGGATACTTGACTCATAGATTCGAAGACGATTGCTCGCACAGAATTAATTGATATATAATTTGACAAAAATTGTGCTTGTGCTAAATTAATGGTTCTATGATCATATTTATTTGTGATGTGATTGTTTAATAATTATATGTTATTACAGTATAGATATGCAATATAACAGTGTATTATATTACTATATTCGGCTAAAAATAGTCATATATCATGTAAACGCTTAGTTTGTTAGCTAGCCGTTTTCTCTCAACAAGAAGATATCTTAATCTGTCATAGGTTTGCTGAGCCAATTTATCAATATGCTGAGTATAATTATAGTCCTTACTTCGTAGTTTTGTTGCACAACATTGTTATTGCACACCAACCGCCGAAAGGATATATCGCGGGCCCAGTAGCCCGTCGAAGGAAATACCAGCTGGTAGCTCTACACCAAAGGAAATATATCGAAGGAAATACCAGCCACTCTCCGATGCAGTTACAAACCGGGCCTCTAGAGTTTATTTCCCAAACCTGTGCGACATCGTTGCTAATGTCGACGGGCTTGAGACATAAAACAGATATGTCTTCCACATCTTGGACAGACTAGAGCTGTTGCTCCACACGATTGCGTATGCCTCGACAAGCCATCAAAACGATTGAATTTACTCCCACAATTGTCGCTCTTGTATGCCCTGCAATTGTATGCCCTACAATTAAAAAAATTTTCCACAGTCTTGACACACAAAGTGAATTAACAGTTGTCTCGTTGTGGCATTACTTATCATGCCCAAGTTTTCAATATGGACGTTCAAAAACTTCCATACTGATGACACATTTGAAACGGTGCACCTAGCGGATTATTTCCCAACGAGGATACCCAGTGACGCTTGTCGCCATTACGGTCGGTATTGCTCTCGCAATGGCCAGCTACTTTCTATCTTCCATCATTCTCGCTATAGGCTTGTAGTGATCGTGGATGCGCATGGATCGGCCTCAAAATGATTCTAATCGTAAAATTACACGATTTGCTAATCGAGGAAAACAAAACTGAAAAGCTAGTTTACTTTCCAACATCTTAGCGACAGGTTCTGTGAATTTAGGACTTCAAATGCTAGTCAGTAATCTCTCATCGCGCACATCGAATTGTTCCAACAATTCTTATGGGTTCGTATACCAATGAACATTTTTGATCGATATCAGGCAGCAGTACCAAAATCGTATGAATCTTTGCAGTTAGCACCAATCGACACTACTGGCTCCTACGCCATAAAGCAGTATGCAGCCTACAGAAGCTAAAACATTTTTCTTTTTGTTTTGTCTTTATAGACAATTGCGAACGTCACACACCGCGATGCGGTGATCACCTTGTGTTGGGTGAGCTGCTCCTGTTTTTCGGGTCCGGTTAGAATAATTTATATGCATCATCCATAATCCAAACAGTTGGCCTGACGATAGAAATATATACGTCTAAAAAACAATTATATGTCGTTCTGAGAATGTTTGCACAAATAAGCGAACTATGCCTTCTGTAGTTGCAACCACATTCATGACTGATTCTCTAGACAGGTAGATTCTGTGCGATATAGAAACTTCAGTTAGCCTTGAACAATTTGTAATTCCTTAGTACAAAACATTTTCGATCAAAAAGAACGTAGCAATGCTATAAAATATGAAGACATTGTGCAGAATGTAATCATGTGTGTTCTTGAATAAAATAAACTGTTTTAGTGAATACAGCTTATCCAAATGGCATGTAATGGAGCGATGATTTTATATTATAATAATATAAATTAATAAAAAAATGAAAATGTTAACCGATATCCGTTAACCAAAGTGAAATGGCAAAGGAGGGAGATATCCACCATATCCCCCTCCACCCGGGTACGCCTTTATCTCGCAGCACATATCGCGCTACACAGGTGTCACATACCAACACCCGGAATTACCTTATTGGTATTGGGTACTTTGATCCACATTTTTGTGACGCCATACCCTGGGTCGTTGTGAGTACAGATATGGTTCTCCGACCCTTTTCCAGTAAATACCGATTTTTCAAACTTCGACATGTTATTTCCAAAATGTAGTCTGCCTTCATTTGTTTGATTATATATTCAGTGTAGGCCACTAAGGATGATCTTTATATAGGTTTTTCGATAACTTGAATATCACGGTTTGGTTACGTACGCTCCAGTATAAACATTTCATACCTACTTAATGGTTTTGATTGATTGATTTTGATTTGTTTATTTGCCAGCGTAATATATAAGAAACAAATACATATAACAACAAATACATCAAAAAGTATAATTTTAATAATTAAGAAAGCACCTTGAATTAGTAAACCATAGAAGTAACGACTGACAAGAGACGTGATGCGCCGATTGTCCGGCTACTGCCACGCGCCTCCCATATTTTTCAACAAAAGTTAACATTGTGATACGACTTTTAAACCTAGAAAGACTTAGTTCATTAACTATTTCATGTGGTAATGCATTCCAGAATTTTTTAACCCTTTCTGTAAAAAAGTATTTGGAGAAAGTTAGGCGACTATAGCATAAAGCAATTTTATAATTATGTCCTCTAGACGAAGAAAAATAAAAACTAAAAAATTCGTCAAATCTCAGATCAATATATCCGTGAAGCATTTTATGCACCATAGTTAAAGCTTTATGAATTCTGCGCGTATCTAAATCCATTAGACCACAAAGAAAGCATCTTTGCTCTTATGGAATATCTCTATATCATGGTAGTTGCCTAGTAAAATACCTTTGAACTCTTTCTATTAAGCTTTTACCCTTAACTGAATGAGGTGCCCAAACTTCTGAAGCATATTCTAGCAATGGTCTAACATAACAACAATACAATTTAACCAAGAAGGATATTTTACGACAAAGAAACAATGCATAGATCATATTAACCCTCAAAAAACCACGTTTAGCAACATCTGTACATTGTACAAAAAAATTAAGCTTATCATCAACAATATTTCCTAAATCACGAATATTATCTATAGCCTCCAAGGTTACTCCATCAATATTATATGAATATATCTTATTTCCATGTCCAATATGTAATACTTTACATTTATTAACCGCCACTGTAAGTTGATTAGCTTTGGTCCAATGCGTAAAATTGTTAAGATCTTCTTGCACACTTAAATGTCCTCTAGGATCATATGATGGAAAAGAAAAGAACATTTTAGCGTCATCAGCATAAAGTTTCATACAATTTTAAATAAAGCTGTACGTCATTTATATAAACTAAAAATAAAGTTGGATCTAAAATAATACCTTGTGGAACACCAGAAAGAACTGGTAATTGATTTGATGAGAAACCATCCAGAAAAACAGTTTGCGTTCAGCCATAAAGATAATTTTCAAACTAACTGAGGAGCCGCCCTCTAATCCCATAGCATTCTAATTTGAACAACAGTTTACGATGAGATACAGTGTCAAACGGCTTGGCGATATCGACATATATTACAACAACTACATCACCAGAGTCAATTTGATTAGTCCATGAATTCAATGTCTCGAGTAATGCGGCGTTCACTTTATAATGTCCCCAACGTTTGGAACCTATGTACCCCACGCAGTGTCAGACACACTGTTGACAACAGGGTGTCTTAGACACCCCCATGTTTTTAATAAATTTTTTCAACGTTAGCTAGTTACGCGTATTACCGCTTACCGACAGTGTCAGGCACACCGTGTCTTCTGGCAGTTTTATTGACAGTGTTCGGAATTATTTGAGCAATGTTCATATGGGCTAGATACAAATATGGAGAATTTAGGAAAAACTCAACAGGACAGTTGCCTAATAAACCGCATTAGCTACAGAGGGTGTCCGTTATAGTTAATTCGCGCCAAATCGGTAGCTAAGGGTGTGTACAACACTGTCTAGAAAAAATGTAGTAGCTAAGGGTGTGTCGTACACCCTCGGCATTTGATATACAGTATGTGTGTCACCCTGACTGTCTATACGGTAGGGTCGCGACTACAGGGGGTCAAAAGTTCCAAACAGCGGGGACATTATATCGTGAACGCCGCATAATTGAGAGACCGTAGACCGTTTGGCACGAAAACCGTGCTGATGTGTACTAAAAAATTCTTTGCCTAAAGAAAATTTTTTAATTTTATATTGACTATAAATTCCATTATTTTACTGCACACACAACAAAGTAACATGCCTATAATTATTTACAGAAGTTGTTGGACCCTTTTTATGAACGGGAATAATTTTTCCACTTTTCCACTCAGACGGGATACAACCATCCTCAAAAATTTTTTTCAAAAGAATTAGAAGAGGCCAACGAATACTGTGTCGGAGCTGATAAATTAATAGTTGAGGAATATCATCAGGGCCACTGCTCTTTTTCTTCGCCAGGTTGTTTAAAGCATCATCAACATCGTTAATATCAATGATAATATCAGACAAAATACGGTCATTATCATATTCACATGCAGGTAAATCACCATTATCTCTTGCAAATACAGAGTAGAGAAAGTATCATTCAACAAATTAAATTTCTTAATAGGATCAGTCAAAATTTCACCATCTCGAAATAACGCCTTAATTCTCAGATTATATTTTGCCCTATTGTTTACATACCTCCAAAATATCTTATCGCCATTTGCTTCCAGAATCTTTAACTCATTGAGATAATAGTCTTTACGCTTAAGGTTACGAGCTTCCTTAGCCGCAGTTATCCATAACTCATAATGAATAGGAGTATTCGATGTTTTCCATCTCTTATGAAGCCTCAATTGCTTTATATGCGCCTTTGTTGTTGCAGCTGACCAAACTTGATTCCGTCGTTTACTCTTTTTTATTGGAACAAATTTCTCATTAAGCACCAACAGTTTTGCCTTAAATTTTTCCCATAAAGTATTAATTTCCACATATAGATCGAGTAACTCGTTCCAATTAATATTATTAAGATATTCTTTCATTAGATCTATGTTCGCATTTGAGAAATCTGAGAAACTTACAATTTTTAAATCATCTTTATCTACCGGTCCAAACAAGAAACTAAGCAAGAAATGATCGGAATTAACAAATCGATCATTTACAACACATTTGTCATCAGAAGTTAGGACTAAATCTAAAGTATTACCAGATGCATGGGTTGGTTCAGTAACAATCTGAAGTAAGCTAAGCTCGTGCATATCAGATACAAAATTCATGTCAACAGTAGAACCTATAATACCAACAGAAGACCAATTTGCATTAGGCATATTAAAATCCCCACAACAGATTAAAGGTGCACCGGAAGTCTTAGATTGCTCAGACTGGATGAACTCACAAAGGACCCGAATTGAATTTTCATTATTTATTGTAGAGCATTGAAGGGCTCGTAAACACCAAGAAATTGTAGGACATATTTTCCAAATGTATATAGCCTACATGACATTGCTTCAATAAACTAATTAGATATTGAGGCAGTTTTGATATAAGTAATAAATTGATGCATCAATAGTACTATTCCCCCACCCCGACCTAGACGTGAAACATCATCAACTCTCAGAACACTATGTGTATTCCGAATATGCAAAAATATGAAGTCAGGGTCATTTGAGTCTAACCAAGATTCTGTTATGAGGAATAAACCTTTAGGAATAGTATCTACAAGATAACACAAACCAACGATCTTATTACGAATACTTCTTGCATTTAAACAAACAATCCGTATAAACTCTGATCTGATCAAGTTCAAGTTGGAGGGCACGTGGACTTTCAGTTTCCCGGATTAGGATTCCTTTGGGCGTTTACAAAGAGTTTAGGCCGGCAAGCCCAATTTTCAGAATATAGCCTGCGCTTACTTGTTTGGTCGTAATGGTTTCAAGGAGTCTAGGACGGTTTGTATAGGTTTTTGGGTACGTTGAATATAGTATGGCCACATAGTTTTCAAAATGACCGTACCATACATTTCCAGGAGTAATTAAGTGATTTAAAATCGCCTGTTGTCAAGACCTAGGCTTATCCCTAGACTTAGGGCCTATCCCCCGACTTAGGCTTAGTACATGGCTAATATGGGGACCTTAGCTTAGGCTAAGACTAAGGCTTTTGCTTAGTATATCGAGAACGACATGGCATGCATTATCCTTCGGCCCCTAAAGTTGACACGGCCAAACATTTAATATTTTTGTTCAAAAATGAAACTTGTGTCGGGCAGACTATTGAACTATATATTATCAGCTACTGCTATTTTGCGCGCATGTCGACGTCACACATCCGCTTAGGCGGAGGGTAAATGATCTCATGAGGCGAAAACCCCCCTCGAAGCGATGCCGCTCCCACACCCCCCACGGGACATAGCCTGGTCGTCCTGCAGCAACGCACCTATTTCTCTTTACCCACTCTCCCTTCCAGCGCACCCGCTACCCCCTGGGACTTCGGGCCTCGTGCATGTACGGTCGGAGTCTACGAACTCGAAATCTAGTGAAAACATGGGTAGTTTACGACAGCTTGAACACACAATATCTGTTAAAATACCACCCTCCTGGCCAAACACGATTCTGCCAGGCGAGAGCAAAATGATTAATTTACCTCAAACTTGCACACGCATGGCGTAAAATGACTACTGTCTGGTGCATGTGAATTGTACATTGTCATATTAAGCTACAAGGACAGAATCGTGTTCGGACAGAAGGTGCTATTTTATGTTATTATATTGATTATACAACGCTTGATTATTAGAAAACGCTTGATTATACAACGCGCCTGCCGGCTCTATTGAGTTGCGCTGGAACAACGAAAATGTATTGGAAGAATTTGTGTCTGACTTCAATATATTGCTAAGTCAATTGCGAACATAATCAATGGTTAATCTTCAGGGAGCATGGTTTATCTCAGTAGTGTAGAAGCCCGAGCTGCTCCTTCGTATAAAAGTGATGCAGACCCAACGAAATAATGTGCATCATTCGGTTGAAATAGGTACATCGCCCGAGCAAAGGCCTGGGAAACATAATGTACAGATAATTTCAGCCGCTCAGTATATTTTCAATAATTCTTGTTTCTGAATAATTTTACAGAGACCTGCATTCTAGGACACAACGCTAAAAAACTAATCATTACATTTGCACGCATTGGGTGGGATACTATTGCATATCACAGGACATAGGCGTAGAAACATTTTGAGCTTTCAAATATATGCAGGACGTATGCATCGGCTGTGTAAAATTCCGCAATTATGGCGTCATTGTCAAAACCATCCCATTTATTTTTATCAACAATGCATAACATCGCGCGGTTCAGGTGGGTTTTTGTGGATCCAAGGATGTTGTCGTGCGTCCCGTGACTGTACATATACATTGCGACGTAATTTTTGTGGTACGGAACTTCAAATAAACGCGAAATAGTGTGATAGCTTCGGCCAACTCACGATTAACCACTGTCCATCGATATAGATGGGTTTCTGGACAGTTTGAATTAAACTGGAAGACTTGCAATAATCACTCACAATATTTAGAACACATATCACGCAAGGTCGTAGCCTGTCTATCAACGTCAAAAGTCTTGGAGTATTGCTTTCTTGTTACATTATATTAGTGATCTGTTGATTTATCAGCTGTAGAAGTTCGGTTAATTCTCTCAAGCTGTTTCAGTACTGAAACAGGGATTCTTCGAAGCGCTACAGTAACTGAGTGACAACCATGGGCGCAGAGGCGGATGTGCATCCCTCCTCAGAAATATGCCTGAGGGATGAACTTATAGGTCGTGGTGCCCGCAGAAACGTGGCAAGTTGGTCAATCACGTATTTATATTTAATGTCTGGCGTCCCAGCACAAAAATTTGTCCAGTTGCCCAATTATGTATATATGTATAGAGATTAGAGATACATTCTTGGGGCACGAATATGTTGGTCATGCATATATGTATATATAACCTATAGTATCCAGCATGCACACAACGAGAACCGTACTACTGTTCCCACGTCCCATCCCTGCCTTTTCGATCGTGGTGGGTCCTGTCCCCTGTCCCTATAGGTTTTCACTTTTGCACACTTGGTGACGACAATATCCTGCCTACAGCACGTAACTGAACCAGTA
>JASANE010004705.1:0-10024 GCA_030248225.1 Trileptium ribeirensis
CCTTTTTGTGGTCCTCATTCGTGAGGACGGTCATGACGGGTGTCCGTCACGGCCAGTTATTCCTGCAATGATTTCACTTAAATTATGCGGTCCTACCACTCGGGGTAGGGCTATTTCTACGTAAAGGCTTATACTGGGTTCGGCGGGGGAGTCGTACCGTCCTTAAAATTCCAGCGAGATCGAGTATGGCAAGGGCTCGCCATGCTCGCGTTCTATACCTACAAAAATCTCAGTTCGCGCGTGCGTAAAAATCCCTAAAATTCCCTCTAAAATCCTATCAAATCGTTACGCTCTATCAGTCGTACTTCCAACCTAAAAATTACAAAAATACAACCAAATATGACAAACATAGTACATAAAATCATAATCAAATCCAGGCGCTTTTATGGCTTGATCAATAACAATGAACGGTATGAATATAATACGGCAGACATACGTAGACATATAACTGGTTAACAATTCATATCCCAAGCAGTTTCCTGGGTTACGTACCTGAAAATACAAATTACGACATCGATTACAACGGTACACGATTATAAGATACGATCCTGATAGTATATATATAATGAACACGTGCCTTTATGGCCATTGAAAGCATAACAATTACGATAACAATGACAAGTACTCAAATACATATACCAATGATGCCTTTATGGCCAATGATACGATAGAAAAATCATGCAAATGCCAATATATATATACATTACTAAGGCGTGCCATCGGGGCGCTACAATAGATGGACACAAATATCTGCATATACGGTTACGATTCCTTGACGATTATCCATCCCTGAAATAGCAATAACGATACCCATCTCGATCAAAACGACGTCGGCGGTGCAGGCCGAGATACTAAAACTACGGGTCGGTTACATAGCGGGACTCTCTGAACCTCATTATTCCGTTTACCTTTATAGATAGATATAGGTATATATCATGCCATTGAATTTATTCCAATTACGTAGATATATACTTTGGTTTCATTTCTGTTTCAATTATTAACGTATGTACCTGATAATTTCTGATTCGTTGTGACTATGTACTTACGTAACTATATTGATCTTGCGAGTCATTTCAATTACTAGTTTACATATATATCGTGGTTCATCGTTCGTGCCTGTTAAGCGATCTGTATACGAGGTGACAACAGGGTTTTGTAGTCGATGGGTAGATATAGGGGAACTCAATATACATATTTGTTTGTGACCAATCAATTCTGCTTACATAAATGTACGTATTGTAAGGCGAGGGTGGGTTCCGTACCTTTTCGGGCTATTCCCGTCGGGTATTCCAGGTTGGGGAGACTCTGTAGGCTGAATTCAAAAAGTTGGCCACTATACACGTGGTCATGATTATTGGGGAACTCGACTAAATGTGACCATTACACTATGGACAGGATTTTCGGTGTTCACTAAAATGTTGTCCATTACACCGTGGACAGGATTTTTTGGTACTACGAAAAATGTTGACCATTATACTGTGGACGGGATTTTTGGTATTCGAAAAAATGTTGTCCATTATACTGTGGACATAATTATTGGTGGTCGAAAAAATGTTGACCATTGCACTGTGGTCAGGATTTTCGTAAATGTTGACCATTATCGTGTGGTCAAGATTATGAGTTTTCGGTAAAAGTTGGCCATTAGGCTGTGGTCAGGATTATCCACCTCGTAACGATCCGTAAGGATCTGTCACAAATACAAAATCTAGAAATGTGGACTCATCGAACGAGGAATTAGAATACATCTGCTATGGTAATACAAGAAAATGGTTTATGGGAATTTTCACCAAAAGCTTCCTCTCCCAAAACTTCCAGTTGTGACAATTTTTCCCACCCTTCGAAATTTCCTGCGCCAGTCCCCAAAGTTAAGTACTTCGCTCTGCCCAAAGATTTTCAATCTAATGAATAACGCAGTAACATGCTCACCAGACGGATCCCAGACGGGCGCTGACTATGTCTATCTTTAAACGTAGCAATAACTATTAGCGTCTGCTTACATTTTGGATTCTCTTAACTACCACAAAACTTAACCACATAGAATATCACACGACTGCGTTAAATCGAAAACAGGCTGATTGGACAAAGCGAACAGAGTTTCCTCAAATAGCGTTTAATTTGGAAAATTTCTTAATTCTTTTTTCGTGTATGTTCGACGCACAACTCGTCACCAGATTGATGGATGTTAGTTAATCTTTTATTCAACCCGTAATCAAATGTAGTTGTGCACTTAACTTTGTATTTGTGCCGCTCCCATGATTCCGTACCTAAATTTTCACAAAATCGACACGAGTCGGAGACTTTCTGATTTTGGCCATTTGGGATCACCCATCATTTTACGTCATAGCTTTTGCTAGAGGCATTGGGTGGAAAAACGTTTTCATTCACCCTCTTCTTCTCATGCTACAACCTCGCTGTCATTTATTAATTGTCAGAGCAGCCCTCTTCGAGCTATGGGCCAGTTCAAAAAATGCATACATAAAAGTAAAAACACAGCAAGTTTTTTGATCTTTGGAGCGAACGATATGGTCTGGTGTGGTTTTTCCTTAAACAATTTAATTTCATTGCATTAACATCAGATTGGGTGTGTTATTAGCCGTGTGGTGCGGTACCGGAGGAAAATTTTGTAAACTGTTGCACTAAAATTAGATATATTTTGCGAATTTTTCAATATAGATGCATGTAAAGGGAGTAGCCAAAAGTGGGGTTCCGGTGAATTTTCGCCGGAATCGAAGTTCCGCTTTCACATCTATCGGCTATCTGCATGGCGAATCTTGTAATAAAGGTTTTGCGTTTCCCAGTCAAAATTAGATAACAAACGAAACCATAGGTGTAGCAGTACTCTTGGCGGTTTACTACGTATAATACCTTTGATTAATTGTTGATTTCCCAGCAGCCTTTTCCCAACCTCTACTAAACAGTTTCGGAAACAACGCTAATCAATCAAACATTAACATATTTATATTTTTAAGTACTCCTTAGTCCAGAAATTGTTAGCTATGCCATTGCCCAACGGTTTATTTTTGCTTTCAAAAGCCAAAATACTACTGCGCCTTGTGTCTTTATCAGCTAATTCTCATATGCTCGCGAAAGCACAACATAGAGCAGTATCGAGTATTTCACTTTGCTTGCAATAGCTTAAGCCTAGTAATTAACTTTGGAAAACGGGTCAGGATGATTAACCTGGATTCACCGCCTGATTTAGTTTTAAACTGAGCTTCTCGTGTACCGCTCGAAGCCATAGATAGGCAAAGACACACACTCGGTAGTGCAGTAACCGTAACAGTGCGTGTAATTTTCACTACGTATTAGTGTCTTCTCAACATAAATGTGTGGACAAGGAAAGGCCTACTTGATAAATGGGGCATGGGAAGTGTCCAAAAACTTCTGTGACATCTTCCCACATGTGCCTTTTTCAGTTAATTCAGCAATACACGAAACAGTGCTATACGTATTTCTGATGCCGTTTTTCATAGCCTGACAGAGGCTAACCTCACGGTCTGAGAAATATTGAAAACAGTTTTTATTTTCGCAGTGAATTAATAAATTTGTACATCAAGTAGGATTTCAATAATGTCGGGATTTTTCGTCTTAAGTTTATATTAACAAAATAACATTATAAATTTATAAAGTTACAGCTTTGAAGAAAATTACAAATTTTACGCTCTCGGGTCCCAGAACTTGCCTAACTGGATACATTCACATACGTGCAATTATTCCGGTTCAGATTTCAGCTAATTTCAGTTCCGGTTACTCACTGGTATATAGGACAATAGAATATGTGGTTTTGGTTGTTGCTAAATCCGATAACAGCAGTTGTATTTGAATGGTATGCATCCAATAAGATAAATGTTGGAGCCCTGCAACGTATAAATCACTATTCACATTTTAATTTTTCCTAAAGTTTGTGATTTATAAATTTTAAAATTTTCGTCTGTTTAGTCAATGGACGAAGGAATATAAATTTCTAAGCTTTTGATATGTGATTAATATGGTCGTAGTGTTGCTATTGAAGCATTACCAGTGCAAAATTGCTATCGTGTGACTTTAAACGGGTTAAGAAACCTGAATTTGGAACGACAGAATGCACGCTAAGCGCAGAGTAGCCACAATTCCTGTTTCTCATCGTCTTGCCAGTTACAAATAATCGCCCACGCTTTAGTCTTCGAAGACAACAAATATATAAGACGAATGTACAGGACTTTTGAACGAGTATAGACGAAAATTATCAAATTGATGGTCTAAATTCACATTAAAAATTATTTCGAAGAAATTCCGAACCAGCGTCAAGCAACAATCGAAAGCAAATACGTTTAAGATCGGGTTTAACCCTTTGTATTTAATTTTAAGTCTCTAGACGATAAATAGAACAGAACTTCTGGCCCGTCCAATCAAATTTCATACAAAAGTTTACAATAAAGCCATTAAACTGCTCTCTACTCAACTGCATCAAACAAGTGTCGAATGAACATCAGACGAATGAACGCTGTTCGTTCTTTCAAAAAGGAGGCACTCATTTCTGACGAGTACTGTATTTAGCTAAACTTGAAAAATATACAGTAACAACACACCAACCTCAGCTCGAATTCGGCAAAGACATGGTCGAACGCTAATAGCGATTGTTTAATCTAAAATCAACATCGATTAATATCACCAATAGTGCAGAATGGAAGGGCTTCACTTTCCCCTGCACACTAATGTTAGGCCGTGATGGATGACAGTGGAATTCTTATCGTGACCCCCCTCACGTTTTGTGGGTGCGTAGCTCGGACCCCCAATTTTGAGATGGATCGATTGAATCGGTAAATGCTTATAAACAGACCCGATCCCTTCTTCAAAACTGATGGGGTTGGACCTAACCCCCTCAAAACTTGGACAAGGCACAGAAATGAAGAGAGTCAGGCCAAAAACGCCCGTGTCATGCAACACGGGTAACATTAGAGTGTAATGAAGTGTCATACTCTGCCATTATGAACTCTCGATATAACTAATATAAAGCAACTCTAACTTATTATATGCCTATAATAGTTAAAAATATTGCATAATGAATCAATAAGAAATGAAAGCACAGTTGCATACGTCCATGTATCCATGCAAACCAAAACTACACAATGTTCAATCAAAACCATCAGCTACACCAAACCAGACCTGCCAAATAAAGTAAAACATTTACGTTCACCACTAACAATAACACTAAACTTTTAGCAATGTTTCATCATTAAAATTTCGCAGCAATGAAAATATTATCACCATATACCTTATAATATGTACGTATTTAGTAACTTTTCAAGATATATGCAGTTTTTCTTTTGCTTGTCTTATTAGAAGTTTTAATATACACATATGAAATATCTTGTGCTACGCTGCGAGAAATTACTGTAGCGATGCGGGGGTACAGTCTTACCCAAAAATTCGTAAATAAAACATAGTCAGTCTATTTTTGAAGTACGCATAGTTATATTTTTAAAAAATGAACAACCACTCGAATAAAAATGTATTTAAATTTGATATTTTTCAAGAGTACCACTTGCACGTACTTTAATCAAACTAAGATAGCCTTATACATATATATATGCCACACCTGTCCTAGAAATTTTGCGTCTTACAATAGCCATGTATGATTTAACAACGTTCGAAAACTTTCTTTTTAGATACATACGTGCATGTGTGTATATAGTATATATTACTTATAATGTGTGGTTTGCAAACAGAAAAATTACGCATCAATAACTTTTATCACTTTGCCAGCCAGTACAATGCAGCCGATTGTATTTTTGCCGTTAACAATGGTAGAACCATTTTCGAAGTGTTCGACAAAACCAAATATGTTACTAATACATTATAGAATATATAATTATTTGAAAAGCAAGCTAGTACGCTTTAGTTCATACGTTACTACCGTACGATACTGACGGACGAGAACCGTGGGTTGTTCTATGCACCGTTATATTATCACATGTCAAAATAAGCCAATATTATAACAATTTAAGCTTGAACTAATGAGCAATTAAGTAAACGAAATGTATAAATGACATCATATATTTATTACAAAACTAATTTTGTTACAAAAATCTAACTATAACCTTGTGGCGTCTTCTTTACCGTCGACGCTAAACCCTCTCAGCGCACACGTGTTCATGATATGTTTAACGATGTGACTATAGGAATTATACATGCATGCCTTCCAAGTAATGCACATTAAAGGCGGCAATTTATCAAATGTCGGGGAGACCAAACACGTCAGTTACGGATCCAGGATTTCATTGTGGGAGAACCCAGTGGCGCCGCACCCCCGCCCTCCACCGAAACACCGCACCCACCCCCGGGTGGCGCAACAAGGGTTTACCACCAGCAGAGCAATTGAGGCGCGCAGCGTCATTCTGGAAAAGTTTTTGTTACTTCCCTGGCCTGCCTCCGTTAAGACCATCTAGCTTCTTCAGCCGACGGACCTTGGACACCTGTGCATGTTCCGGTGAGGGGGTCCGACCCAAGGATTCACCCTTCACACCAATCATATATCCCATAGGCCTCCATTAGGTGGTTACCGATCTTGAGTATCGTATCTCCCCCTATGACCGCTGAACATCCACCTTCCCGGACACCCCAACGCGCTGCGACAGCGCGCGAAAGTTTTTGGGAATTTATGCTACATTTTTGAAGAATTTCGTAATATATAATTTAGGTCAAATTTGCAAAAGCTGGCGCGAGTTTTCTTGGTCGCCTCAATATCTTCGATCACATAACCATAGAGTGGAAAAACTAGGAGGACTATTCCCTCTGCCCCCATCAACGCCCATGATGCGCATCATTTTTGTGGTAACATATGACACATACATTACTTACACAAATTGGAATATATGTGCAGAAAGAATATAAAAACGCCGAAATTCGAATATTTCAATTTTTCATACATAGCACATTCACGAGTAACGCTGTGCACCACAGTTATTAAAATGGAGCGAGTGAAACTGTATCTAATTTTTCGGTCTGTTTCATTAATAATTTATCACTGGCTCGGTGAATTTTACTTAACATGTGAATGTAATTGTAGAATTGTACACCTGGAGTTATGTGCTTGCGCTCTTGCTATGTTTTGTTGCGCAAAATTCTATAAAACGGGTAGATCGGTCAATGTCCTTTTGGCAATTCTAGATCACAACTCCCAATACAAGTTTAGCTTCTCGCGTGGTCCCACATATAGTACCATCTAATTAAATATTTATGTCTCGGCTCTCCATGGAGGGAAGCCGCAGAATTAAACCCAGCTTTCCAGCAGCTTGGCGGTTCCCCCAGGTCATATTCCCATGTAACTCTTGGGTTCTAACAGGTTCGAGCTTCCTGTGTGGTCCCACATGTAGTAAGACCTAGTTACCCGTTAATATCTGGCCTTCATTAAATTCGAGCTCTCCCAGATCATGCCCAATGTAACTTTTGACTTACCCAGCCATAGATAAGTACAGGACAAGGTAAAATTTTACGCTAATTTTACAATTCATAGCGCTGGTTGGTTTCACTATGCGACTGCTAATTTCCAACGGAAAGACAATTAAATGTCGAATACAGGATCCGAAGACGCATCCTAGGAGTATGGTATGACAGCGGTGTCAATTCGTCAACAAATTGGAATCGAGCGACTACCCTCATACATTACAGAATTGTCGCTGGATGTGGTTTGATCATGTTTGCAGTTGCAGGATGTGCGATGATTGGTCACATAAGCAAGTGTTGGTGGCCCTTGTACCTGCACTTTCAAAATGACCTTTTCGTGGGATACGATTTACATGGGTCTGTATGATAAAGAAAGGAAGCGGGCTGCGTGGATTTTCAAGCTTTCAATCCCAGTGTTACGAGGTTCAAAGCGTTACAGTCGTTACTTTTGTTAGCTAATTCACATTATGATGTTTAATCAAAATAGGTGAAGAGGACTGAATGACATTTGATTACGCCCCCAACGCCAAATAGATATTTTGAGGTCACATCAAAAAGCGCCGTAGTAGCACATCTACTGCTTTTATTTGCAATATTTGTGACAAAGTCCTAATTGAAATGAAGCTTACTTAGCTGAAATACGCATTTTCAATAGGTAAATAAAAATGCCTGTTGTAAAGCTATTACAAGCACAAATGCAAGCACAAGATCTCATCTAGCCTGGAGCGATAGGTTGAAGCTGCAGGCCCACGTTTAAAGTTTCCAGATTTACCTTAATACTATGGAGAAGACTGAATACCACACGGTTGCAGAATATCCCTCTAATAGTACTCTTCCGCAAAAATTATTATTACAAATCATAACCGATAAAAGTTCAAAAGCACCTTATCAGGGTAACATTTAGGATCACGCAGTCCTTGGTCGTTAAGTATACAACGCAGGCTATCAAGCTGAGCCGTGAAAGATCGAGCAATTGGACGAATTTCATCACTTTCGGTTTCATGATCGATTATGTTTGAACCAGCGGCAAGACACTAAAACTTTAAACATATGTATATTTGAACATTAGTGTTTACAAGCCTTACATTTGTGTTTAATTTCAGTATCATAGCACAAGATTTCAGCTGCAACATGTTTCTCTATCGATAATATTCGCTTTTGGGAATAATGGTTGAGTCAGGACGTAGAATCAGTGAATGTCGCCTCTATATTTATACAGCATACCTCAACCCATTTTGGTAATTTAGTGACAAGGAATGTTTGCCAAATTAAAAAATCTATTTTCAAATAAACACGCTTTATGCTTCAGAAAAAGTCTATTTTGCAGAGCATAAAGCCATTTTAAGCCTAGCTGCAAAATACTTAGTTAAATAATGTCATCTTAGTTCTGAAAACCATAGTAAATAATCTGGAAGAACCAATTACCGATTCCTCCTATACTATTAAAAATTGCCAGTGTTAACCTTCAATTGTAACAAAAACATTTATCAACTTCAATTAGCAAAAGCAAGACTGCATAAGAGAAGACTATGCTCCTTTCCAGTACTCTAATGTTAACGAGTGATTGATGGCACCGACGTTTTATGCATTGCCCAGTCATAAGTGATACTGAAAACAAAGACAACAAAGGTTCCGGTACTATGTGACGTTCTCATTCCTTCCACCTCAAATTGGTAAAATTGATGAAAATATTAAACAATCACTATCACGATGTGGTACGGATGTTTAGAGTTGCAAATTCCCAGAAATCTAATCTCTTAGTAGACAGATAAAACGGAAATATCACTACAATACTTAGTAGCCCATATATTTTTAATAAAGACTAGTGTGTAAATAAATTGAAAAAGATAAATTAAACTATTCTGACGGCTTGACAGTTTCCGCTGGAAAATGCTACCGTTGTAAGGCTACAGCGTAAGAAAAACTGCGTTTAACGAGATATATAATGCTGAACAATGCCTCAGCTCTAACGATCGTAAAAGTCAATTTGTCAGTCCGCTATGTGAACACTGACTACGAACTCGAAAACGGTTAGTCTGATGAAAACCTAAATTCCATGAGGGTGTGGTTCATGATAGTAGCAAGGGAATATATATTTTTTGAAACGAAGTGTCGGGAGGCTGGTAGAACACAAAATGTCACAACGCACAATATTGGTCATGTTGGCATCTCCATTACTAGTCTGGGTCACCATCCGCCTTGACCATTACCTCACCTCGGTTGTCAGCTCCCTTTCCGCTCCTAAAAATCATCATACCTGATTTCGATTTCGAACACATTAGCAGTAGGCATGACTTGTTACCAATAGTAGCTACGAGTTATTTTATAAGGCGCATACAACTCCTAGTAAGACCATCACTGTCAATAGCGACTACACGTAGCAAAAATACGTCTAAAACTGAAATTTCAAAAGATCTTCACAAATTTTTACGCCAAATGAGCACAGTCGCCCTAGAGGAAATCCTAGAAGAAATCACATTTTTCGGCCTATGGAAAGCCATCAACGTGCGGCTTTGGCACTAAATCAGTCGTTGCAACAACGCTAAAATATAAATAAAATATTGAAACACATTTAAATAAAAACAGTTGCCTAAAACAG
>JASANE010004706.1:0-15065 GCA_030248225.1 Trileptium ribeirensis
GTCTAGCTCTTGAAGTAAATAATAGCTATTTAGAGCTTTGCTTTCTGAACAAAATGAGCCCAACCAATGGAATCGTTCCAGCGGTTGAGGAGATATGACCAAATTGGTGTTTTCAGGGTTCCCATGGGTCCATTTGAAACCCCATTTCGACCCAGCCCTGTAGCGTAGGTGACCTCGACAACAATGCGCTCCACATAACTTTATAGAGCTAAACTTTCTTAACTAAATTAATGAGCCCAACTGTGGCCAGGTCGCACCGTGGCTATGGATGTTTTGATGGGCTCCTAGGGACTGTATCCGGGCTCTATTGAACCCACTTTTGAGTGGAACGGAGCGGGGATCGGGAATAGAAATTTCAAACTTTCGAATGAACTATTTCGCAACCTGTTTTCTAATCAGAAGTTGAGTTATGCGTGTTAAACCAAAAAACTCACAAACAGACGTCGCCAAATTTCAAAGTTCTGACTAATGAGAATTTTTCATTAACACTCACAATTCAGGTACAGAATTCATGTCAATGGTAACAGTGTCTTATTTGATGTAGCTAGTAACATTTTACGCTGTGTCGTATGTCGGAAACGTACCTCGAAACAATATGCTCCTTAATATCGACTCGTTCAATTTTAAATGGAACAGCCATAAATGTTTATATATAATATACTTCAGATTTTCGACGGTACTCCTGCTCACGCAGATGGTTCGCTAGAAGCTGGTGACGAACTGACGGGAGTTAATAGGAAACCAGTTAAGGGGTTATCGAAAACAGAAGTTGCAAAACTGATACAGCAGTCAAAGGTATTAGTATAATCTCATAGGTAGTATTGTTTGCTTTAAAATTGGTCGGTGAGGATCGCTCCAAGTCCACGCCCACCTATAGTCTAGAAATCATTCAGGCCAAACCAGAAAATTCGCCTTCCCAATATTAGTGAGTAAGTTAGTGTTCGATCAGGATCGCTCCAGGTTCACGCCCACCTATAGTCTAGAAACGTTCCGACCAAAGCAGCGAATTCACCTTCCCAATATTAGTGTAGTTCAGCACAAAATTTCTTATGTTACTGTGCCCATATATACATGTTTTTCTCTTTAGCTAGGTACATTGGACGGATCGACATCGTTTTTGTGGTTTTACTAAGACAGACCCTAAGCATTATTAGGGCACAGGCTTTTGTGCTTTGCCTATTGCCAAGCCAGTAGAGTCACAAGGTCCACGTAAAAAAAACCGCGTGGGGCCAAAACCCATAGATAATCACGATACATAAAGCTTGCCTGATTCAATTTTAAAAGCGTGAGCAGATTGTATGTTGAAGCTATCGTTCTTACCGTTATATAAGTCATGGCACTTTACAACGGAATTAAAATTGCAATTGATCAGTGTCTATAGCTCGAACCAACCTGCTGTTTAATTTCCACAAGCTCAGCTGATGGCACTTTCCATTATTACGGCACCATCTTTTTGCTGATTATATTGTAGGTCTTAAAAAGCCTTGTATTATTTATATTAGAACGGGTGTTGTGTGCCGTTATGTTGATGGTAACATTATCCTGTTTGTATCATGTCATAACAAATAAGTCCTGCACTGGGATTTTTATTCTGGAACAATTAATGCTTCAATTAGATTAATGTTTTTATTTTGTGCGTTCCTGTTAGTTTAGCGCATTTTGGACCACCAACAATGTTATCACTCCTGGGACACACCAACAACCAAAATTAATGTGGGTTTTATTTGCCCTCAGAAGTCAAGCGTTGATTTCTGTGAACTAGTTACGAGAGGCAGTCTGAATTTTTTCGTGACAAGTATAGTGGTCACCTTATTACACACAGTCTCAAAAGAGAGACCTAGTCAAGTTGCCGATTAATAGGGTTCCCAAATATTGGCCTCGCTAGAGGGCCTAATATGGAAAAAGTGTTCACATAGATTTACAGTTCTGAAGGCACGGAAAGTATTTTCAGTAAATTTTTACCACCGTGTCATGTCAGGATACGTTGCTAAAACGCTAAAAACTAGGCTCGAATCAACGCCTGTGATTTAATGACATGGGTTTTTACCATAAAAATAACAATGGGTGTTGCCCTACATCACTGCGTTTTTATGTGCGGCTAAGGTTCAAGCACTGGTGTCTTAAAAGTGAATTATATTGTTTCTGAAATTTTGGTAGTTTAGTGTTACATATATGTGCACATTAGTCATAAATATATCTCTGGTAATCTGTTATTATATATAAATATCTGCTCAGTGCAGTTAATGCAGTCTGTGGGGAATATTTTTTCAAAACGTGAAAATAAATTTTTGTTCTCCAAAATTTTCAAAAATTTTTTTACACCACACCCAAAGTTCGATAAAAAATTTTGTCTATTCGCTCAAATTAAATTTTTGACTTTAGTTAGGCACCCACCAAAATATTCTCACGTGGCATCACTACTCATAAGCAAACGTTATGTGTAAAGTTCGTCGGCTTAAGATGATAATGATAGTTAAATTTAAGATTTGCAGTCATGTGATTTTAAATTTTTTTAAATCCATGGTGGAGAGGCTTACACTTTAATTTCGAATTGCTGTTAACATTGTGTCTTATTCATAATAACTTATTTTTATCTGGTGTTGAAATAACGTTGCCTAGTAGCGTTTCGGAATGTTCGTCATGTGTTACTCAGCGCTAATTAATGTATGTTTTTATAATATTATTGTTAAAATTGTCTTTAATTTCAGGGTGATGTTACGCTACAGTATAATAAACTACATGCTGATCCCAAGCAAGGCAAAACGTTGGATATAGGTAATTCACATAATATTATTGTTATTTTCGTGATAACATTAAATTAATTAAAATCGAAAAATATGACAATTAAACACTTTGTTATATGCAACAGAGGTCAATCAACAATTGCACGAGAAGTAACACTTCGCTAATTTATTCGCTTGGTCGGATAATGTCAGTGCTTGAGTATAACTGGGTTAAGAATATCTAGTGTGGACATTTAAAGGAAATTGAATACCCCGTACTACAAGTTATATCCGTCACAACAGTCTCTATGTGTTTTCTTTCAAGTAAATTTTTAATAGCAGGGTTTCCATGCCATAGATAAAATGAGCAATTAGTCACAGCGGACAAAATTGTATTCAATAATATGAAAGTTGATAAAATGCACAAATCCTGTCGTCTTTGTGGCGTGTGTGGTTAGAAAAAAAGAGTAGCGAAAACCGAACATGCTCTCGCAAAGTGTATTGAATATTTCGAGTAATATCATCTCTGAAATGTTTTATAGTGTAATAGTGTATCTCTATTATGAATATTAAATAGTTTATTTTAGTTTTGAAGAAAATGAAGCATAAAATGGTAGAAGGAATGAGTGCTGGTACCGCTGACGCACTCGGATTGAGCAGGGCAATTCTTTGTAACGGTAACGCCAATTTTATTCTATACTATCTTTTAACGTTAACGACTGACTAAACCACTTGATTTAATTAGTTGGCTTCCATTATAGAATACCAGTATATATTTTTTAGAATGTCCAACATTCAGTAATCAATTTTACTTGGATGCTGCATTTTTATTGCAAATTCATTTTGCTGATGTAGTATGCTGATGTTATCTTATTTAACATTCACGTTATATCCTAGACACTGTGCGTTGTCGTCGATGATTTTGTGCATCTATGTTTATTTGAAATATTTACCGATGTATATATGTCTATATAAATAAGATAATATAAAATACAGCACGGCCACAAGTAGGACTTATTTTATGTGCTCTATATATTATATAATGTTGAAATTGCGACAGTTTAGCGAATGGAGTTTCCTCATTCGATATGAATGTGCATTTTTACTAATGGGTGTACAGTAGCTAAATTCGAACATTAATGGAAAGTTTCTGATCACTGTACTCAAAGAAGGATATACACGGATTTACTGTAGTTGTCGGTTTTGATATGTCTTATGAGCGAATTATTGCAATTATAAGCCACTAATTTAGATATATATGACTTAAGTATTTATACTTCTTAAATATTTGGAAATTGAAAATTATAATCTTTACTTATCAACTAAAATTGACGAGATTTTTGTAATTTTTTACGTAATATGAAAGATGTCGAAATTTTGGTGATGGTTTGGTATAAATTTTGTTATTAGATGTACTATGATTTCCTTGGTTAGACGCCCTAGGCGTTGCAGTAGTATATTTTGCTAGTAAAAATGGCATATAGTTAGTTTTAGTGTCAAGATCTGTAAACTTTGCTGACGCCGTATGTAATTTAAAAATAAACGAATTTAACAGTGATGACGACATTATAAAGACGATTCACAGTATTGCTGTCTGCCCATCAACTACAGCCACTGACAAAAATAAATGTATAAAAACGAACTTAAACGCAGACAAACATTATCGCGGTCGTTTTTTTGACTTATTTTTGTTCTTGACTGTACTGTAGCAATACTTCAGCTAAAATATCAATTTAAGATGGTGCTATCGTATGTAACTTTTAACAAAATTCTTTTCAAATTCTGTTTCAGATATATGTTTTTATATAAGCACTTCGACTTCACTGCTTACAGTGGAAACGGTTGAAATCTTTAAACTAATAATTATACTGATGTATAACTTTTGCAGATAGTATGGTTAAGAAATTGGAAGAATTGGAGAAAAACGCTACATTGTACAAAGGTTTAATGGAGCATACGAAGAAGCTTATACGATCTTACTTTAAGCTTGCTCGAACTCACAGAGGTTATAAATTTATCTTCATTTCTGTAGTAAAATCGTTTGTGCCAACCAATGGGTTGGTAGCGAGTAATGTATTTCTCATCAATATGTTCTTTGTTAAGATTTGAATTGCTTCAAAACAAATTTGTACGATTTTTTATATGTTCTGCTAGCTCTTTTAGATAATATTTTCAGATAAAATTGTCAAAACTACTACCTGCAATGTGAAAAACGCCACCGACAACATTGAACTACTCTTTAGTTCTTTTAGCTCTGATGGGATGTGTGTTTAATTGCATAGCTTGCTGCTTATATATTTTTAGGCTTATATTCCCCTGTTTAGGTTATCATATCTGATAACTACAATATATATCATGAGTTTTGATATGACGCGTGTTAAATGGATGTCAATTTTACATAAAGTTTTCATTTGCTGCTTAAAAATAGTTAAAATTGTTTTCATGGAAGTATGAAATGCATCTAGGTTGACTTCCACAGCTGTAAGACACTGTTTGATTCCACCGCTTCCACTCTGCACGAACTCCTGTCAATGTAACCATCTCTTTGTCAATGTGTTCCTAGGTAACTTTGTCTGTGGGGTGTCTCGAGATTTTAGCCTCATATTCTTGACTTTAGAGCATTGTCAAGTCACGAAAATCGCTCCCGTTGTTGTGTCCACCATTTCGGTATTGCTGGTAGAAAAATCCTTCTCGGTATACGATTCTCGTCCATAGTCAATGCGCAACAGATGCCCGACATAATTAACCAACGATTGTAAATTGCATCAGGAATGTCGAACAAGCCTACTCGGTCATAAACTTCTGACGTAGTGACTCGATCAAATCTTTTTAGTCCGGCTGCACTACACTAGTAGTAGTTTTCAGACACTTGCATGGATCTTACATCTTTAGTGTGCGGGGCCCAAGTCTCGCAGCCATATAGTAGTATCGGACGTAACAATAAATGTAGTTTCGTCTTGATTACAATCCGTGGTTAAGAAGTTGGAAAGCTGCAGAAACCTTTGATGTTCTGTTGGTAATGTCGGCTTTTCGGTCACCGCCAGTGGTGATAATAGATTAGAGATGGGTGAAATTATTTACAGTCTCATGATATTCGTCTTTTAGCAGGATGGACGGTTCACTATTGGGGGCGCTGTGCATAATTCTGGTTTTATGTACGTTGATACACAGGTCTATACTATAAGCCTATAGAGAGGTTAGCGTAAATTGCAGCTCGCTCGCTGATGTACCTAGTCAGGCTCCGGCATCAGCGTATTCTGCATATCTTATCTTTTATGCATCCCAAGAAAACTCAATTCCTTAGTTGCTTGAATTTACAGATCTGGGAGCGCAAACTCGTAAAATTGAATAAAAATAATTAGAAGACATTACCGACCATTGCCTGACACCCGACACTATTTCAAATCCGTTCCACTTGCTGTCATATGCACGTACACGACACATAGTATTGTACAAAGCCTTTACAACGGAAATTATTTTAGTTGCAACACCATCTCACTCTATAATGTTGTGCAGACTTTTGCCACCAGCGGAGTCGACTGCGGCCTTGAAACCGACAAAATGCCAATACGGTTGGATACCGATACTCGTGGCGAAGCTTAAGCACGTACCAAAGAGCATATATTAAAATAAATGAAGCGCCTTCAGCGTCTAAACCATGCCTGGTTTTCTCTGGTGAAGCTGCCGCGATGGCGCCTAAATCGATTTGCAACGAATGCTTCAAAGATCTTTAATGTGATTGGCGTATGGAAATTTCTCAGTAGTTTCCGCATGCACTTTTGACATGCTTTTTGAAGAAAGGGATATGCATTGACGGAATTTTTCAGCTTGACTAAACAGCCGAGAATAAATGCTGCAGACGCTTAGCGATAATATCACCTTCGGTATTATGCCATTAGCCTGAGGTATTTTTTTGGATTTTAAGACCTTTATGGCAAGAGTGATCTTATCTGCGCTTGGTGGTAGCTTTTGATTATTTTCATCATAATAGCTATCCTAGCCAAATTCCTGTTTCAGAACAAGATTTAATGGTAGCGATGTATTCAACACATCAAAAAGTGTCTTATCCAGCGATCTAGGCGTCTGCTGATATCGGAAATAATTACGCAATCATTGTCTTCAATTGTATGCGACACGTACTGAAGTTTCCTGGTCAGTTGCTTGATAGTGCTAAAGAGCTTGATGTAGTCAACAGCACCTGACTAGAAATCTTGTTCGAAAACTGCGCGTTGCCAGTGTGTTATTGTCGACGTTAGGGATCTTTAAGATTGAGTTTGCTGCGGCGCCGGAATTATTCTCTGTACAAATGCAATCTTCTCATCATACACACAGCGAAATCGCTTTTCTTACTTATAGACAATACATTTTGTGCACTCTTATTATACTGCTGAGCTAACATGGCACCATTCTTCATCTTCATCAGCAGTGTGCGATACCGTCGCAATGTTGTTGGCCTGTTGAAACTCACGACGGTTTTGTGATAATAACACAGCGTCAGCACTTGAATGCTTAACGGTCTCTTTTCTGTTTGCAGCTAATTTGACATGAGAGTCTAGACAAGCACAGCGTGGTCTCTAGGCAGTGTGTTGCTCTACTAACTACGACAGCTGCGCACCTGCGTCTTCATCCGCTTGGAAAGCAGAATGTAGTTTATTTGGTTTTGAGCTATGTTTGATGGACCTCGACATATTTGCAGGCTACGCATGCTATGTTCGCCAAGCATAATCCGAATGTTTTTCATAATAATTGTCAGTCTGCTTCCGTTATCGTTTTCTCGCATCAGTGGAACGTTGTAGACAGATGTCTCATCACCTAATGACGGACAAACTACACCGTTAAAGTCTCCACCGATGATGAGTGTACATAGCTTTTTATGTTGCTGAGCATAGCTCGTCAATTGAAGTATGTAGTTATTATAAATAAATCAATTTTTATCTGTGGGTGGATTAATATCGTGACCCCTTTGGACTTTGACAACTATTCGTTTTGTTACCGATCAAATTGTGACCAGTCGTGAGCAATATGTGTGCAATGTTTAAAATTGTTTAAATCTTACCGTTAAGCTTTATCCAAAATAATCGCAGGTTCAATTTTTTTCCAGAATTCGGAGACATTTTTACAGAAATTGGTGCTCGTGAACAAAATTATTGCGCGAGCGAGGCGTTCACTATTTTCGGCGAGGCTCATCGAGAAACAGAAAAGAACGGAATGAGGCTGATAAAGGTGCTGCAGCCGGTAAGTGATTTGTCGTACGTACACAGTGCCAGTTAATGCCACTTTAGTTTGTTGTTTCGTTTGGAACAATTACATAATTATTGAATTGACGTTTTTGTCTTCGTTGCTAATACAATGATTGCATTATTCTTTTCAAAAATTCATAATGAACAGGTAATTCCTTGAGATTTTTGTTAGTTTGTAATAATACCGACATCAAAAATCAGTACGCCATGTGGTGGCTAGTAGGTAGTTTGTTTTAATAATTCCAGCGCATGAAAGTCCAGAAATGTTATTGGTATTAAGCCAATTGTACAAGGAAAGGAAATATTTCTTTGACTGAATACGTAGTACTCAACGAATGTGGAGAAACCACTGCTAAATTTGCATAAAAGAGTGCTGTTGGAAGCTAATTAGCTTAATAAGACTAGTCCAAGTAAATTTTACGTTGTCTTTAATAGCAATCTACGTTAAGTTGGTAGATAAACTGTGTTAGGTTTACAGAATTTTTGATGAAAACTATGTAAGAAGACTTTTCAAACAGTATTGTTGTGCAAGCCGACTGACTATTAAGCACTTACATATTACCTTTTCGTAAAATTTTTAGATTTTCTCCGATCTGAGCACATATCTCAACAAGGCTATACCAGACACAAAACTTACTATAAAGAAATATCTTGACGTGAAGTTTGAATATCTGGTATGTTTCTGTGAATTATATGTTATACCGTTAATTCATACAAAAACGCAGCGAGTAAGAAAACCTAACGTCTGAAACTGTACTATTGGTATTTTTGACATCGACTGGTTGACAAAATTAAGTCGGAAATATTCGGAATTTGACGGGTTTTGCTAATGATATGACGTAATAATTATTTTAAATTTATAGAATTGTGTTCGTCGAAATGAATGTAGCTTCAGTTATCTTGGTTTTTCTGCATCCATTGGGTAAGTCGATATATGTTTCGGGCGAAACAAATTAACCAAGATTACATTAATCCAAGCAATAATGCATAAGGTTGTAATGACTTAACACAGACAAGGCTGTGTTGGTGGTCTTGTTGTCGCACTGAGTTTATCATATTACTAGAAAAAGCTTTAGCCATACTTAATTAAGTTACCTGAAAGGGCCTGACCTAGCAATTTCACTCTGACGCAACCAAACATTTCACAGTTCAATGATCTCTGTAAGGATTGATTTCTAGTTGACCCTGGAATGTACCAATTTAGTGCATGACTTTGTGGTATGATTCTAATTTGTAAAAAATCAGTAATATCCTGTATCATATTTTCTCAACAATATTCGTTTTGTATTGAGAATGTTTTATGCTGGTTTTAGTCTTATTGTCTGAAAATCAAGGAAATGGATGACGAAGAAGCGCAGTTTAACGCGTTGCAGGAACCGCTTTATCGCGTTGAAACCGGAAACTATGAATACAGGTAATTCAGTAATAAAATTATCGTAGTTAAAACTAACAATTTGGGCTAAGCTCCGCATCACTCTTCTACGTAGTCCCTGAATTTATTGATATAATGTCCAACGGTTTTTTACAGCTTCGTTTATTGTTCGGGTAAGCGCATCGGTATTCATAGCGTAGCATCCAGATTATCTTGTCAAAATTTCTTTTATTGTACTAAGTTTAAAACAGTATATATTATGATAAAGTTAATTTGGAAAAATAATCCAACATAGACTTAAGGATGTTACTATGACAAAATGTTTACACGTTGTCACATTCGTAGTTGTCTCGATTTATTTTGAAATTTGGTCACATTTTTCGAATCAATTATGTTAGATTGACAGTGTTCACTCAGTTTCCGTGCAGAACCATCTTTTCTGGAATGTGTGACTACATTGAAGCTTACAAGGAGAACGTATTTGCAGGTATAATACATGGAAAAATATTGTTACATAGTGGTTTAATAACGGTCTTAGCCTATTATGTCGCCTCAAGGGAGGCATGGTATGACTATGATGTAATGACATCGCTCAGTGCGCGGGACAATATGGACAAGTGGATAGCAAAACTGCTGCGTGTATTCTGGCCCATTAGTACACTTACGCAAGATGAAAAATGAAACTACTTTAAGTGTATACTGACGACCTGCCTGAAATGTTAATTAGAATGTTGCATGAATTCTTTATCACAATAGCGGTACAACTGGAACAAATCGTCAGCGTATGCTA
This sequence comes from Trileptium ribeirensis, assembly GCA_030248225.1. Classification (NCBI taxonomy): domain Eukaryota; kingdom Metazoa; phylum Nematoda; class Enoplea; order Enoplida; family Thoracostomopsidae; genus Trileptium; species Trileptium ribeirensis. The sequence goes on from JASANE010004706.1 coordinate 10,126, forward strand.
GCACCCACCAAACTTGTTACTGATTGCTATTTGGTTTCTCCAAACTTTGAAAAATGACATACAATTCTGATTCAAGGTGTCAGTTTTGGTGTTTGCAGTTAGCGCAAGCTAGGTTAGTCTCAGCATTACAGGCACAATATCAGACCTATATTCACTAGAATTATGCCAAAATTCATGGAAACCAAAACAGTCGCTCAGGTTTATGAAATATGCATGTTCAGTTAACATGACAATTTAGAACCAAAATTGTGTTCGACCACTAGTCGTTATTAGTATCTAAAATGGCCCACTCAGTTACTTGTAACGTCATGCATTAAACCTTGTTTTAATGAGCTATCTTAACCATGTTTATAGATTGTGTCTTCGATGTCGCCAAGATGCTCGTGCTCGATTTGCTAAGCTTCGCTCTGATGTAATGGTTAAAATGGAGCTACTCGATCAGAAGCACGGTTGGTTTTTCTTGCTCTCGTACAGAACGACTTTTTTGGTAATTACGTTGGACGGGCCTGTTCTCTCAACGTGGTAATTTCCATTATGACCTTTTAGAATCCAATACCTTACAACCAGAACCACAAGTGTGAATGGTGAGCTGTCGACATATTATTTTGACCTCTGTCGGTTATGCGGCTTTTAAAAAACAACGGTCCCGTAGAGCTGCAATAAATAATTTTAAGATTGAAATTTCTCTGCAGATAGTCTCTAAATTCTGCTGCAGAATATAAGTTGGATAAAAGGAACGGAAAGCGGGTGATATTTAGAGGAAACGTTTAGGAGTTTTACTGATTTAATGACTCAAACTTAGTGATATCTTAAATTATAACTAGTAACTCGTAAGCGATGGTGAAACGGAGCGAGCTTGGTTTCATTTATAAGTTTTCATTTTGTCTAATCGCCTGTAAAAGGCTGTGTTTGATGTATATCCCACCTTAAAAGCTCTTGAACCCTGAACCCATCGATAATCCTAAAAACTTCGCCGACCCTAAACCCATCGAAAATAGCTGACAACGCATTAAGTATTTGTGCCGACCTCTAGATAACCAAACCATCGTATTTAGCCTACCGGAAAAGCTATATAGACGATTAGCAATGCAAGCAACTAAACACTAAACCTGTAAGCAATGCGTAACTAAACACTGAAGATTATATTCTGGAAATCGGGTTCATTGACTCTAAACCCATTGAAAACACATGAAAAGGCAAGAAATGTGCACGCTGGACTCTAGATAACCAAAATCGTTGTATTCAGCATAACGAAAAACCTATGTTATCGACGATTTTTAATGCCACGTACCAAACTACCGAAGGCCGACTATATTCAGGATGGGTTCATTGGCTATTTACCCGATGAAAACTTCTAAAAATATAAAATACTCGCACTGGAGTCTAGATAAACCATCGTATTAAGCCTACCGCAGAACCTATGTATATAGACAATTATTGATCACTTGTACGCAATATGTAACCAAGTAATCGAAGACAAAACATTCTAAAAATCGGGTTCATTGACACTAAATCCATTGAAAAGGAATAAAATATGCACGCCGGACCCTAGATATCCAAATCATTGTAACCTTCAGAAATGTAGATTCTGATGCCCTGCACGCAATACACAATCAGACACATTAAAATGCACTACATTTTGGAAATCTGGTTCTTCGACAGTAAAACCCTTGAAACTCTATGAAAAGGTATAATATAGTGAAGTTGGACTCGAGATAGCAAAACCATCGTATTCTGATTGCTTGATAACCTAATAGACATTCATTTCAGGCAAAACGTCGACAAACCATATTCGGGCCCACATAGGGAGAGTTGTCCCACAAAAAATTGTTATAAACAGAGTTGTTGATTTGCTGAGTTGATTCTGTGTTTTCTTCATTTTTCGATACCAAGCCCGTGTCGCAAGATACGGGCTGCCAAAAACTGGTACCCGTATGGCCAGATTTAGCAAAGAACCCTTAAAAACCAGTTTTTTTGCCTCGTAGCTGTTCGCATTTAACTAAAGGCATATCGTGATCACTTTTGCCGTCGAACAAAAACATTGTCGAAATCGGTCGTTCATCCAGGCCGCCTCCACGCCTTAAAATGTTTTGTTTTGAACAAATAAATTTTGATCTCCCTGTAACGTAAGGTAGAATTTTAGAAATATTTTGGCATTTGTTGTCCATCAAAGTCAAAAAAGGTAAAACTTGTGCAGACACGTATATAAACTGCTTAAATGATTAAATATACGTATAAATAATTATTATAATGATTGTAACAATGTGGTCCATGCCATTTTTTTCTCTTACCATTCGGACATACTTGATTCCTATTGCCAGAAGTCTGCTGGAACCTAAATATCAATCACATAAGCGTTCAAATTAGTAATACCAAGAGTGTATTAGGAGTGCATAACACTTCCCTGCACTCTAATGTTGGCTCGTGTTGGGCGTTTTCGGCGTTACCCTTTATTTTTGGGTGTGATCATGCACAGAAACTCGGTGTTAGGGGTATGTCAGACCCTTCTCCCCAACTTTTTTATTTCCAACCGGCAGCTGCTTTCCAAAGTGGGGTCCCACAAACTGCATTGACATGTTTTCTGAAGTAACATCTGGATTGCATCATGTCATGTAATCACATATTTATCGTTACCTGCTGCAGCCTATGGGTTGAATTAAAGCTTTGTGGTATTTCAGTCCAAGACATCGTATTCCAGTTGCAGCGCTTCGTCGCGGCTATGGCCAAGTACCACAATGAATGTAAAGAATTGATTGATCCGACGCGCGGTTTGTTTCCGATTGAAGTTGACTTATCGCAGGTGATTCATGGAATTTCCCATATTTTTATTGCTATAACTGAATGCTAAAATGGCATAAATAATGTTTTGTTACACACGGATAGTTGAATAGAGTAACATCAGTGCACCACTCAATGCGGAATTATTACGCTCATTAGTAGCGTGATGCTTCGTCGAAAGCTATATCGTTAGAGATGTGTGTTTATGTTGAATTCATAGCGTATTAATTTGTGTTTTGTATAAATGTTTTTGACGCTAATAGGACATTGTCTTTTAAAAATAAATATTCATACATTCCAAGAAATATAACCATTCTGTTTGGTTGACACTTTGCCGTATACAGCCACCCGAAATTGTTACGATCCGGTAAATGTTCAGTTAAATAGTAGATCAATGATATCCTGCTGTAATGTGAATTTATGAATATGGATACATTTTGCGGTCAAAGTATGATCCGTTTGGGCGCTGCGCTAGCGTATGTAGTTATTGTAAATCAACGAAACGACATTGGTTTGTAGCCCACTGTAACTGATATTTTTACTTCTACCTAAATTGTATTTTAGGTCTCGGTCAAATATAATACAACAGGACAGCTAACTGAGGAAGATGATTCCGGCGACCACGAACTAAATGTCGGCGTTCATGAAATTGGAATTGATGTCGTAAACAATATAGGCGACAACAATAAAGTCACAACGCCTGGTCGCTCAGGTCGTGATGAGACCAGTAAACAGACGCTGGACGGAGAAGCTTCGTTGCTGTGCTTAGATGAGCCAACTGATGACAAAAATTCAAACAATGTTGACAACTTGATTAACGACCTTTTGAATTAAATCCTATTTTCTGCTTACAGGCGCGGTGTAAAACTTGTACTTGAATTTTGCGATGAAGCGGTGTAACCGCAAAAACTCCAAGGTTAATCTGTACGTTACAATTCTTTTTAAGTTAGAATTATTATAAAACTGCGTATAATATTGTCTCGAGTGCGCATAGTAGATTGCATCAGTTTAGTAAGAAATATGTGCAAAAATGAAGGTTCACCCTATCGATTTTACGAATGAAGGGTACTTTTTGTTACAATTCAGAGTGTGACATAATTTTTAGTTTTGCCTAACTTGGATAGCAAATTTGACAAGTTTCACAACACAGTTCTTCGGTGTTGTCGTGAAACTGCAGTTACAAATAAAAACAAAAAGTTTGAGCAAAAAATTGCATTTATTCATACTATTATCATGGCGACTGGCAGACGTATTTGATACGTGTGAAATGAATTTCTCAAGTGTATCCCGAGGCCAAAATGGAACTATCACATTTGTTTTTGTTCAATATCGAAAACATGATAAATTCGCTCGGTTCAAGATTTCATGATAAGTATGTGCTAAGATAAAAGCTTTGAGCCAATAAACTTGTTTACGTTTTTAACTGTGAACTGCTTTCGATATAGTGCTGGGTGCAACTGTAATATGAAACTATAAATATTTCTCCAGTGTAAATGTTTCTTAAGCAATGGTCTGTACCAACACAAGCATAAGTGACACTTTCATTTCTGATTTCTACCAAGAAAATTGTTATTAGACTTGATTGCGAAATGCATTCAGCGGTGTTCTAGTGTCTCAGCTACAGCGGTAAATGCCGAGAAGGGCGTTACCACTCCAGAAATTTTTCACTCTAGTCAGCACTTTAAAAATTTCTCATAATATTAAGCTTTAATACATTATTTGCAATTTTTATCTTGTTTATTGCCTAGTCTCAAATCATTCCATTTTATATACATAGTAAATAATTTGTTATTTTATCAGAGCGTGTCATTTTACTTTGTTTTTATAGCAGCAACGTAAATATCAGTAGTACATCAAAAACCACGTACTGCTTTGGAAAACTGGTCCTTGCTTACAATGACAGAATTTTTCAGCATATAATTCTTATGGCATTTAACACTTTGAAGCCTGCAGTTATTGAACAACCCATTTCATTTTAAAGGGTTGTTGTAACTAAGCTCGTCGGGAAATCCATTGTTACTATGAGAAGAGCCTAAACCTTTTCCCGCATAAGGTAAATGCGCTCTTCGTATTGTACTAGGACCAGTTCTGGCCCTAAGGGATCCCAGCTGCACCACTCTCAATACTCACTGTGGTGCCCGGACAACCCCGGCTTACACGAT